>BQNB010009686.1:12445-86086 GCA_026074375.1 Tanacetum coccineum
CTTGAATTTTACAAATTGGTAGGGGAGTGTGGCAATAGAAACCGTGAATGATTTATTCGGAATCACAGGCCAATGATTTTTATTGTCTAAAAAACATAAAAACAGATAATTTTCTGGCTAGGGTTACAGCAGATTGTTTAAATAGGCTCACCAAACTGAAACGGGCCTAAAAATACAGATGGGCCGTGAGCTAGAACAAAAACAAGTCTAACACAAATTCCAAAAAACTGAAAAATGTCAATAACTCATAGTAAACGAGTGTTTTGGGCTTCGAAAAATCCGTAACCAGCTAAAGGGTGGTTACAGCGTAATCCGTCTTGTTTTTCTCTTCGATTTGAGAGGTCACGGGCCTGAAACGGACTTACGGATCAAAAGTTATGGCTGTTTTACTGAAACCCTTTTCTTCACACAAGATTTCTAGACAAAACGCAGTGCTAGCTTTAACCAAAACGCAGTGACACCAAAACGCAATGACACCAAAACGCAGTGGTTGAGATTTGGTCAAAAGGCAATGAAATTTAAGCAAAACGCAACGATCTTTATCAAAACGCAGTGACTTTTGAATCAAAACGCAATGAACTTTATCAAAACGCAGTGGTTGAGATTTGGTCAAAACGCAATGCTCAAAACGCAGTCAATATAATATTCAAAAATATCCAAAACGCAACCATAAAAAAATTTCGAAATAAGGGTTTGATTATTTTAATATTTAAAAATTTCTTCTAACCAAAACGCAATGATTGCGTTTTGAACCTGTTTAATAAAAAAATCAAAACGCAACAAGAAGAAAATCAAAACGCAACAAGAAAAAGTCAAAACGCAACAAGAACTTTTCCAGTTTGTCAAAACGCAACCTAGAAAAATACGATTTTTTCCACCAAAAATCGCCTTATAATCACCCTTTTTGACCTTTTAACTTGATTTCTCTTGCACAATTAGCTACCTTATGCCTAGATCTTGCTTAATAACATAAACATTCACACATCTAAGCACAAAAATTCGGGTTTGATTTTTTTCTATTGACTTCTTTTTGACCCACGAATTTGATCTTGTTGAACCACACGAATCAACCACGAATCCACACGTAGCTCTGATGCCAATTGTAGGATCCCGTTAACACTTCACTTCATACAATCGATCACGAAATCGGAACTAGAAATGAGAAAGAAAGGTTTTCTTCATATTTGAGTTTACCAAATAGAGAAGCAAGCTCAGAATCTTTCACATGATTTGTGTTTCTGAGACTTTGGCAAAAACTTAGCCACTTCTTTGGTAACCCGTTTATAAAACCAGTATTTATTTCAAGCTTTGAAAGTTTAATGCCATCATTTACTAATTCATTCATCAAAGCTTTATATCTGGTGAAAGTTTGTGTTAGAGATTCACCTTCTTTGAATTTGAAGGTGTTATAGCACAACTTCAGGTCCATGACCCTACTTTCTTTCACATCAGAGGGCCCCTCATGATATAGTATCAGGTCATCCCAAGTAGATTTTGCAGTTAAGCAATTTATGACAGAGTTCATTTGGTCATCAGGAAGCACCGACATGATGAGACTTTTAAGACGCTGATCTAGGTTAGCAGCTTTTCTCTCATCAGCTGTCCATTGTGCCTCTGGCTTCCTTTGACCAGCTGCCATAGGGACAAAAGGACCGTTTGAAATAATGTTTTCAAATTGAGGTTCAATACCAATGATATGGCACATGAACCTCTTTTTCCAATTGGTGAAATTTTCCACCTCTAGTATAGGAGCTGCATTTAACTGGTCACCTCTGTATTCAAGAGTCTGTGGTGCTTCTACTGCTGCCATTTAAGATGGATCTTGATTTTAAAAATCTTGAGCCTTTATATATCCTTTTAAAGAGATTTTATAAACCAGAAGGCTCTGACACCACTTGTTGGTCCCTTGGAATATGATATAAAGTTTATCAAGTTAAACTAATCAGATTCCATAGCAACGAAATGAGTTTTAAACAAATATATATGAACAATATAAAGAACAATTTTAAAACACATAGAAGTACTTTTCAACGTATAGACTTTTATTAGAATCAAATAAAGAATCTATGACATTCCTTGCTTGCGGAATAGCAAGGTGGTTGAATGACAATTGGGGTGTTATCTCCTTCGAACTTAAACTTTAAACTATGTTAAAAGTTTAAGAAAACAAACTTGTTATGATAAAAACTGAAGCTTCAGCTTTCAGTGGTACGAGTCAGTTTGTTTAAGAGATAAATAAACTCTTCAATGTGTTTTCACATTAATTGGAAGAGATGACATTTACTCTGAGAATCTCTTTTAGGCAAAGAGATTATGGTTTATAAGTTAACCTAGTACGTGTGTCACACATCTAATAGGTGGTTGATATAACATTAAATGTTGACATGCTTTAGAGTACCAGGTACACTCCTTTAAGGAAAATGAGGGGTATATAATAATCAAAAAAATTGTAAGCCACATGTTACATTTTATTTAAGTAGTAAATTGTATTTTTATAACTTTTTATTTTTATTTAAATTCTAAAATAGTATAAAAAAATATTTTTTATTTTTATTCCCAATATAAAACAAACAACTTTTACATTTTCTTTCTTTTACATCAAATCCAAATCCTAATCCAAATTTAAATCTAAATCCTAAACCCATTTACAAACCAAAACGAAACCTTAATTATTTTGTGTTTTTGGTTAAAGATGAAACACATAGTAGGTTCAAAGATTATTTTGGAGTCATAAATCATAACTCAATAGAAGTAGGAGTAAATGACATCTGTCATGTCATCATATCCATGACATTATTTTTTTTGGCAAATCATCATTTTATGTCTACAATACAAAACCCTCTCTTATATAGATTTAAAATTTATTACTTTTCATTAGTGTAAATTTGTTTTAAGAATGAGAAAAGAAAAAAGTACAATTATAAGTGTGAAGTACCCCTTATGATTTTTTGGTTTTTTTTTCTTTTTAATTTTTTTCAATTTTGTTTATATTATAAAACTGTGAAACTGAAAATGCAGAATAAAAATTATAAAGTTTAACAAGTCAAAAGCATGAAACTATCAAAAAATACGGAACAGAATCTGATATAAAACTGCGTTACACTGTAAAAAGAAGGGTACAAAAAGAATCTTTTGTAACTTTTTGGTACTTTTGAGTGGGCTATAGGGTACTAATAGTAGCACCCATTCACATGATGTGTGGATCTTATGATGATGATGTATCTATTAAGGGAGATGATTTGCACACATTTTGATTTCTCATATGTACAAACAATTAAAGTATATAATATATATACAGTACAACAGTTCAATGCACAGTTTGAAGTGTCTCAATAAAAAAATAGAGTGTGCAAATCGTTTCCCATCAATTAAACACCTCAAAATAAATATAGTAAAAATGATAGTAATGATTAACAAGCAGGATTACCCGCGCGTTGCTGCGGGACGTTAATTTTTCGCGCGTTGTTGCGGGCCATTGTTATTATTATTATTATTATTTTTAATTTTGTGCGGGTTTATTTTTTCGGTCTCATGTTTAATAGTACGGGTTTATTTTTCGGTATCATGTTTAATAATTTGTTTTTTTTCCTTATATGAGTTTATGTCCCGCGCGTTGTTGCGGGGCGGTAATTTTTTTTTTTAGTTTTTTTTTTGCGATTTTTTTTGTCTCATGTTTAATAGTTTGTTTTTTTTATATGGGCTTATGTGTTGGGCCTCATGTTTAAACCTTTGTTTTTTCTTTGCTATATGTTTTTTTTTTAAAAATGACACTGTTTAATGCAATCTAAAGTTATATGTTTGTGACTATGTCGATTATTTTAAAGTTGAATCGGTACTTTTGTAATATTTTTTCTCCTTATTTTGTGCCAAAATAAAAAATAAAATAAAAAAATAATTTGGGCCGGCCCAAAGTGGGAGCCCAGGCCCAAAATGATTTACCATTGTACAGTAGAAGCACTGTAGCTTCTACTGTACAATGCAAAATGTATGTTTTATAATATGGTTTTTTTTTAAAATGACACTGTTTAATGCAATATAAAGTTGTACGTTTGTGACTATGTCGATTATTTTAAAGTTGAATCGGTACTTTTGTAATATTTTTTCCCTCTATTTTGTGCCAAATTTAAAAAAAAAAATATATATATCTAAAGTTGTATGTTTGTGACTATGTCGATTATTTTAAAGTTGAATCGGTACTTTTGTAATACTTTTTCCTTCTATTTTGTGCCAAAAATAAAAAAAAATAAAAAAATTGGGTCGGCCCAAAGTGGAGCCCAAGCCCAAAATGATTTACCATTGTACAGTAGAAGCACTGTAGCTTCTATTGTACAATGCAAAATGTATGTTTTATAATGACTGAATTAACGGATAAATGAAATAAAACATAACGATTAGGCTATACACGTTTTGAGGAAACCGGTCTTTTGTGAATTTCAAAAACATGCAGTAATATTTTTATGGTTTTGCTAATGACAACCCTAAGGGTTGTGGTTAAGAATCTACATTTTATTACAATTGTTTGTAATCAGGATTGAGATTCTCTAATGTTTTACTCTCTAATGTTCTTCTCATGTTAAAATGTTGTGAGTGAGTTTAAATTAGTGAGTCCCATATTTTACTTAAAAATAAACTCATAATTTTATTTACTTTTATGTTATTGGTTGAACATGACACAACTTGAGACACAAACATTAGAGAATCTCAATCCATTATATTGTACCAAATCAAATGCAACTTATGCAAAACATGTCCGACTAGCAATTTTAGACCCATGAGAAATTGGATACCAAGTGGTTGAGTCGTTACAATAATTTAATGGAGTAGTTCATGAACATTTCTTGGAATCTGAATAGTGAATACATTTTTAAAATCTTACGACGGATTTACCAAATGACTTCTCCTTCAACGCTTACTTACTTGAAGATGTTGAAGAAAACACATCGTAGGCAAATGTATGTCTTCTTTCCAAACTCCTTAGAATTTAGATTATGTGTTAAATGCTAAATGATTATATATTTTCTTGTTACATATAGTATATGCTAATCAAATAAGTTATAGTTAATAGAATATAATTTAAGCATGTAGAAATAGTCACTAGAAATACCATTTGTTGGTTTTCTAGAATTAAGAGAGTTTGTTCATTATGAACTCATCTCTCACGTAGTTGAATTAGGATTCTTTACGTACCTCTATAAAATGGAAATCTTCTATGTCCACTAGTAGCAAACTCACGTAGATGAAGAAAAGTGAGTTAGTGAGAAATTATTAACATAGAAGTAGGATTAGTTTTTCATCTTACGCCGGAAAGGCATGACATCAAAACACTATGGATGAAACAAACTCCCTTCGACTACGACGTCCGCCTCGTCTACACGTCTACAATAAACTACGTCTATCGAAATCTTCTCATCAAGCTTTAACTCCATTCTATTATTCTATCGTCACATATTTATCATTTTTCAAATATTACAAATCATGACAATTAATTATTTCATCCGAAGTAATTGATTTATTCAATTGACAAGAAGTTGATTGAAAACGTCTCTAAATCCTCGTTAAATCTTCTCTCGGCTTGACAACTTGATTATTTCATCCGAAGTAATCAAAGTATTTTTAATTAACGAAAGGTTAATTAAAATGTCAATTAAATTTTGTCAATCATCTCTAAACCATCTCTCGATCCAAAAATCTTGACAACTTAATTATTTCATTGGAAATTATTTAAGTTTACTTAACTTAACGAAAAGTTAAATTAAAAATGTCAAGTATTTTTCTCTCGCCTTCAACTTCATTATTTTGACGACTAGATTATCTAAAATAATATTGCTAGTAGCTCCCGACGTATTTTGATAATTGTACATTTACAAAACTAGTCAAAATCGAAAAACAAATTTTTTTTCTCAGATAGGCGGCCCCCTTAAAATTAAGGGGACCGGCCGTGTTAAAGTGGGTGCCCCCCTTTATATTTAAGGGGACCGGCCATTAATTTTCCCAAACAGTCTCTTTTTCTGCAAAACCCATCACTAAACACACCATTTCTATCGTCCTCCTTTCCCTCTTTCCTTCTGTGACGAAAAAAACAACCCAAAACCACCAAAATTCAAACCTTCAAACACCTATTCGATCAAAATTCGCAAGGGGCAAACACCTACAACGTGATTAACAACCTCTATTGTAATATTTCTTATACTTTTCTTTTTTAATTTCATCTAATTTTGCTCTTAATCAAAATTGGGAATTTTTTTAATTTTTGTGTCTTTGATATTTTTATAATTAGAACTAGGAAATCCATAACCATAATGATTCCCGTAGTCATAGGAATTCAAAATTTTCAATATGATTGAGTCACAAATTTTTTCTTGGTTAAAAAATGTGTACAAATATTTACATTTTTTTCAAATTTTTTTAACTAAGAAATTTCAAAACAAAAGTCTATACATTGTTGATTCGTGTCAAAAACAGGTTAAAATGATTATACATTGTCCATCGAAACATACATACCTAAATGCTTATTTTTTGAATCAATAGATAAAGTTTCATTAAAATAAAGGGGTTTAGGACGTTACATAGGATCGAATTTTTAGAGTCGAACATGACCATCACTATATTTTTGTCACTTATCTAAACACCTAACTAACTTGTACTTTATTGTCCCTGACAAACAACACAAGTTAAGAAAAGAGCATTTATACTGCTTTTTTTTTCTTACTTTTCGACTAGAATTGGCAGTTTTACCTTTAGCTAATTAATTAAAGTCTTCTTTAAAGTTTGTAAAAATAATTTCAAACAATGTAAAGATCGTAAACTTGAATCAAATTTCCTCTATCAATTTTTAGTAGTAGACAAATTAAAATTGGGACTCCCAAAAAAGCAAACGTGGACAATAAAAATAAGACCGATGGGGTAAAAGTCAACAAGATATATAATTCAATAGATATATAATATATATAAATATATATATATATATATATATATATATATAGTATATAGAATATATATATATATATATATATATATATATATATTGATACATTTTATAAAAAGTATAAAATAAAGGGGCGTTTGGTTTTAACGTTTGAGTTAAATAAACACCATTAAACTCTCACCAACTCCAAAATGTGAACTAATATTTGTCAACAAAATATACAACTTAACGTATATCTTTCGACAATTTTAGTCAAGTCTTGTATTGATTAGGGAATGTTTGGGTCATTTCCTGGATGTTGAAATATGTAACTAATATATATTCTTCGACGCCCTAGATTAAGTGAAAAATAAATTAAGGAACATATGGATTACTTCTTAGGTTTTTATTTTTAAAGTCGAAGTAATCTTTGTCCGACATTTGTCGTTTTTCAAAACTTTATTTTTCTTATTTTTTTATTATTATTTTTTATATAATTTATTTCGTTGTTATCTTGTTTAGGTGACAAACATGCCTCGAGCAATTATTGGTGACACCTCCCGTACTAAATCATACATTCCTAAAGTATTCGTAATAACCGGATTCTCTCCCGTCCTTGCTCAATTCTATAAACCAATCAAAAACCATTGCATTCACGAGGGCCGAGTCGTGGATCAACTTTATTACAAATCCAACAACATTGAGCGAATGTTCACCAATGTTCGCTTCAATTGTCTTTTCGAGCTCAACGAACCAATCGTTCCTCGATTCATTCTAGACTTTTATAGTCAAGTCAAAGTCCAAAACCAATAAAAAAAAAAAATAAAAAATAAAAAAAAAAATAAAAACGGCATTTCCCCCATAATTGCCAAATTCTACAAATCCATTGAAAATCGCAACATTCACGAAGGTCGTGTTGTTGATCAAGCCTACTACAAATCCAACAACATCGAGCGTCTCTTCACAAACATTCGCTTCGATTGTCTCTTTAAAATCAACGAACCGATTGTTCCAAGATTTATTCTAGACTTCTATAGTCAAGTCATGGTTCAAACTGATGAATATGGCTATCTTGTCATTTCCTTTATGATTCAACATGAATTCATAACTCTCACTCTTGCTTAATTCGGTCAAATCTTCAAAATTCCTTACAACGGTCAAGCCGTGTTCACCAACGAGTGGGACCTTGGATCTCTTGAGTATTCTCAAGAAACCGAGGGACCATATTCCACCGACCTTCCAACTCCCGACGATATTCGTCGACTTCTTGAATTGGAACGTGTCATGGTAGACCGTACCATTAAAAGTCAAACCGTCACCCTCACTCCAAATCAAATCCTCACTAAGGAACTAAGCCCCGACATGAAGCAATGGGAAGAACTCATTCGAGAGAATGTGTTTGGACTAGGAGGACATCGGGACCATCTCCCCGCTTGTCTTGCTCACATGTTGTATTGTGTTGTTGCCGAGGAACAATACAATCTTGCTTACATCTTTGTCAAACAAATCAAATGTGCTAGAGCAAATCCAACCGCCAATCTTCCATACGGTATGTTCTTGACTCGTCTTTATCGTCACATCATGGAAGTATATCCTCATCTCGACAATGGCATTTATGACATTGTTGATCGAGTCATGCGTCCTCTTGCTCTTAAACAAACTCGGAGACCTCGAAGTGATCGTGGCAAGGCACGCCATTCCATCTCATCCTTATTCTCTCATCATCACGGCACGTCATCTCATCAACATGATGATGATGATGATGATGTCAAAACTTCTCGTGCAAGTACTCTATCTCCTACCACCTATCTTAACTATCTTAATCCACTAAACTACTAAAACTACGAAATGCCTTCCGCTTCTGAACAAACCGATGAAACTCTCTTTGAACGACAAACCACCTTGCTCAACCAAACGCAAGAAATGCATAAGGAAATGCGCGGAGGTTTCAAGTCATTTGGAAAGGCACTAAAAGGAATGTTTAGCAAGAAGAAGAAATGAAGACATAGGAGTGGAGTGAACTAGATGGCTAAATGTAGTTTAAGACAATTTTTAACTTGATTATGTGTATGTTATTAACAACTTGTGTGGTGATCATCCGATATATTCAGAAAGACTTATATGTTGGTTATCTTTTAGGTACTTATTTGCTATGATGCCTTAAACCTTTGGTTGTTTTATTAAATCAACTAGTTATGCCATTTTGGTTTCATGATTTAATGTGTTTATTATATGTTATAAGATTAAATATGCTTATAAAACTCTATAGGGCTTGCTGCAAATAAACCACCAAAACAAAAATACCCTCACAAAAATCCTGAGAAAAATAGTTTTTCTGTGAAAAATGGGACTAACAGTGGGCGGCCCCCTTAATTCACAATGGCCGGCCCCCTTAATTTTAAGGGGACCGCCCTTAGCCCTTCACGGGTAAAACAATATTTTTCACTGCTTTTTGCCTTCTTTTACCTAGTATCAGCTATCTTTACCCAGAATGCTTGAACAACATTTGGAATTCCCTAAACTTATCCAAATTCATTCCATTTTCAAACAAATCTCTTCCCATAAATTCCCTCCAAATGCATAACACCAATTCACCATCTCCTTCACTCATCATCAACAACCATACACATTCATGGCCTCCACTAGAGCTTCCATTTCCAAGGTCTCCAAGAGACCAAAAATCAACATCATTCCACCAAAACAATTGTTTGTGGATTTAACCCAAGATGACACAAAAACTCCATCACCCAAACTTCCAAATTCATCACCTAGTGCTCCTAATGCACCCTCCAAAACACCATCAACCAAAGACACTTCTTCATCTTCAATTGATTACATACCCAAATCACCAACATCATCAACATCACCCTCACCAAATGGTTACTTGAACCCATCAACATCTCCTCCTCCAAGAGTTTCTCCACCACCTCCAACTCAAGATAATGCATCAATGGACATCACTCTCACTCTTTCCCCAAATACCCCACTTGATGTCCAATTTGATACTCCATCACCTTCACCACCTATCATTGCACATCCTATCCCTTGGAATTTCCTTGAAGCACATGGTAACTCATGCCTTTGTTGTATCCACAACCGAACCCTCATTTTCGGGTTAAGTGATGAACTTCACTATATGTTTTCATATATTGAACACATGCTCTCACAACCACCAATCATCATCACACCACCTCCACCATCATCCCCAAACTAAACATGCTCTATGTTTAGTCTCTCAAATAATTGATCCTCTACCATTTTGCATGCAAGTCCTATGGAGCTTTACTAGTTATAGGACTTTTGTACTTTTAATTTCATGTATGTTAGCATGTTATTTTCCTTATGTATGCATGAGTGTGTTTCACACACTACTTTAATTTTAATGAATGATCATTGTTGGTTGTATGTCATATTTTTCTTCCTTGCTACATGTTAGAAATATTTGTATTGTTCTAACCCATTTTGTAGCCAAGAAACCATAGCTCGATTCCTTGGTGCCCTCGAACGAGGGGGAGCACACATCAAGGGGGAGCATTTATTCCGTCGATTTTACTAGCAATCCTCGACGATGCCTTTTTGATTCTACAAAAAGGGGGAGAAATGACATAAAACTCACTAAATACTTGTTTAAAAATAATTTTACATTTAATGAGTTTAAATTTTGTAATCATCAAAAAGGGGGAGATTGTTGATAAAATATAATGCCTAAAAACATTAATAATATTTTTTCACATCTTTACGTTTTGATAATCACAAAATATAAAAACGTTCAACGTAAAATTAAACGTAAACAAGTATTTAGTAGTAAATGTATCTGTTATCCATAACATAAATCCATTTTCACAACATTAAGCTATACCAATAAGCAAAATAAAGAAGAAAATAGATAAGGAAAACCGAAAGATTCTTAGAGAGAAAACTTAGAGATGGATGATTACACACACACAAAACTATGCATGTAACCAACACCCTCTCCATGTGTAAGAGGGTTCTATTTATACCCTTGAGCCATGAGTGGCTTATGGGCTTTCTAACTTGGGCCGGGCTTGGCTATTCTTGGGCTTTGAGCCCGAAACATGGACAATATTAGATTACAATCCAAGCCCGTTGAACCCGACTAGCCTATTACTTAACAAGACTAGTTACGACTAATAAGACCGATAACATTCTTGTTCGACTTATATAAAATTAAGGCTAACAATCTCCCCCAATGTTGAGGTCTCTTTCTTCACACTCCTCCGTACCACCGATGACGTTGAGGATGTGACTTTTGACGTTTATGCTTTGCCTTGTTTTGGTCTTGTCTTGTTTGTAATGGCTTTGTTCATTCATGCTTTGTGATCTTGATCTTGAGCCTTTATCTTTTGACTTTGAGTTCTTGAGATCGTTATCTTGCATCATCTCCTTGACTTGAATCATCTTGATTTGACTTTCTTGATCAACTTGTGCTCTTGACCAACATGCTCATACTTGTTACATTCTTGTTTGACATATATGATTATAAGTCTAACAATTTCCCCAATTGATGATTCTTTATTTGACTTTGAGGCTCTTTGATGATGGGGAAGATTAGAATCAACTATCTTGACGTTGAAACAAAAAAAAAAAAAAAAAAAAAAAAAAACAAAAAAAAAAAAAAAAACCGTTGAATGATTGACTTGAAAACTTGAGTATTGAAAAAGCAAAATTGGTTTATGAATCCGACTTCGCTGAATGAAGCTGCAACACCGTTCGTCTAAACACGAAATAAGACAGTTAGCAATAAAAGATGAATATGGCTTTGTCATTCATCTTGACTTTGGTTGCATTAACCTCCGGTTTCCCGTTTTATAGTATAAATACTATACCTGTGATCAGGTAGATTCAAAGAATCTCCTTGACAGGGTTTCCAGCTCAAAGCGTAGGATCTTCTAACACAGATGTATTAGATTCACCATGCTTGCTAGTTCTCATTACCGGAACGTCTCAAAGCAGACAACACGGTAAGAGTGAAATCCGATAGTTACTATCTTTTTCTGTAAGTCGTCATATCATTTACTGGACCACTAATTGATATCCAGTTATCACAAGCTTGATTCATATAGAATCTTGCAAGTCACCTACCAAGAGCTTGTTTGATGTTGGCTCAAGCAGGATTTCCATCTTCACTGTGAATACTTAAGTATCACTCGGATGTTCTGGCAAGATCTCAAGGATAATGCGTAGGACTCTGTATTACAACTTGTGAACTTTATGGTGTTCAACAAGTGTATTTTGACATTGTGTCCTAATGAGATTTATAATTTGATCTCTTCTTGGCTCTAGACTCGATTTGTGCACTTTTGGTTTTAGTAATCGGAGAGCTGTAAGAGCAGACTGCCACCTATTCAATATCAACAATCTCGGAGTGAGATGTCAATAGATAACGTGTGTATCTCCGTGACAAATGAGACAAGTTTCTTTTGAGAGAAACCCGAATGGCTGGGAAGGGTTGTGCATTGCATCACTGGGTCCATGATGTCGTCTTCAATATCAACAATCATCATTGTGATTTTTGATAGATTATGTATTGACCCGGTTTCTGCCTAAGTTGTTTGGAGGGCTGCTTTGTTTTCACCCTTTATCCATACATTTCTTTTTATTCTTCAACCCCTTCAATGCTTACCAAGACGTCATTACTAACACCTTGTTGTGATTGTTCCAGTGTTAGCTCAATCTTAGTCGGCATTTTTCCCTTTTACTCATTCATCTCCAATCATACCTAAGGACTGCTATTTCTAACTATGGAGTGTCCTTGGGTAGAACATCTCCGGTTCTGGTTGGATCGTAGGACTTATACCTAACCTAACCACCTTATGACTTCAGAATCGTCGTGAAATTAATAGGTTGT
Source organism: Tanacetum coccineum (assembly GCA_026074375.1). NCBI lineage: Eukaryota > Viridiplantae > Streptophyta > Magnoliopsida > Asterales > Asteraceae > Tanacetum > Tanacetum coccineum. The sequence goes on from BQNB010009686.1 coordinate 25,219, forward strand.
TGGGTATAAAGATCGAACCATAAAACCATTTTCTGACATTGTTATTTTCAAATACTCCCCCTACACATGTGCTCCGAGATTCGAAATTGTTTAGCACATGAAGGACAGAGTTGCACTTAGAGTCTTAAAGATCACATTCGTATATATCATATTTTAATCACATTTTCTCCCCTTATTTTAAATAATAAAACACTTAGTATTTGAAATACCAAATGATTAAAATTTGACATGAAAAATTCCATGGGGAGAAAAATGATACCACGATATTGCATGAATTCAGATTCCGATAGCTCCCCTTCAACAATATATGTGGGATATCAATATTTATTAAAACTTGACATTAGAATGAAAAATTGATATGACACCACAAAATGTTGAAGACGGAGTGAGATGCCTTAGTGAACAATGTATATTAATAATTGACATTATAAGTTTCCACATTTTAATTTCACAAAATGTGTTTGGATACATAAAATTGACATTTATGAGATGTACCCAACACATTAAAAGGCTTTGTTTTAAAAAGCTCCCCCTCAGAAATTGATTCACATAAAATGACATTCTACGAACTACAATTCTTTGAAAATTATTCGAGGAAGGGAGTGTTGAACACACAATTTTAACAAATACCACTTTTTATGGAAAAATACCACAAATTATATTGTAGACAATTTGACATTGAAAGTTCTTTTTGAAAAATTGTGTTCAACGATTTTAAAAACATGATAGAAGACTTCTCTTCTATTTTAGAGTAAGCGCACTGAAGCGTACACTTCCCTGTTACATTCGAGACCGAGTTATGCACTGAAATGTACATAAGTCATAGAGAAAAATTTAGAAATGACATGTTTTGAAAGCATTTGAAACTCTCGCTCGAACTTCATTTACACGCCCGTGTCGATGTTAATCAACATTTCTAGGTACGTAAATGTTATCGATTCCAAGAGACATGTCGAGAAGATTCTTTTTTTTTTTTTTTTTTTTTCAAAATTTTTTTTATAAATCAAAAATAAAGAGAGAATAAAAATATTTACAAATTGATGTTTGATGGATCAAGCAGATTCAATTGCCAGAACCTCCAGTTCATCTGGAGTCAAACATCTCATACCGAGTTGTCTGACAAGATACTTAAACCTATCTTCCGATTTAAGGCCTTTAGTGAACAAGTCAGCTAACTGGTATTACATTTCCGACAAAGAATAAATCAACCAATAACCCTTTTCACCTGTTCCTTTATGAAGTGATATCTGTACAATCGAAAATTGGGGTCTTGGTACGGGAATGCTGGACTGATTGCACGAGAGGCTTATGGCATCGCCTTTAAGTCACAATACATAAGGATTTTTATCAAAGTGAAAGCCATAAATCTGTGAGCTGAGATCTCAACCATCGAACTTGTGCCGCACACGCAGATAAAAGACCATACTCGGCTTCTGCTGAAGACATTGTAAGTGCAGTCCTGCTTTTTGGATGACCAGCTGACTAACATTATCACCACCTAGAAATTGGTATGCACCAATGTGGCTCTTACGTGAATTGAGACATCCCGCGTGATCCGAATCTGAAAAAGCAGTTAGTTCGAAACCGGTGTCCTTCGGATACCAGAAGACCCCATTTAAATGGTATTCTTAAGGTACCGAAAGATCCGTTTAACCGCCATGAGATGTTTCTCAGTCGGTTTCGGCTTATAGCGAGCACAATACATGTTGCATGACAAAATCTGGTCTACTAGCTTTAGGTACATGAGACGCTCGACATACTTCGATAATTACGTCTGGTCGACCGGAGTACCAACTTAATTCAGCACGAAGGTGTTTTGTAGCCATATGTGTACCAATGCAACACATAGGTCATACCATGCTTTTTAAGTATCTCTTACATACTTAACTGTTATAAAGATACCACGAGGGGATTGGTGGATCTGAATTCCTAAAAAGAATTTCAGCTCCCCCATCATAGACATATCAAACTTGCTGTGCATTAGTTTTCCAAATCGTTTTGAAAGTTTTGGGTTCGTAGAACCAAAAATTATGTCATCAACGTAAATTTGCACAAGCAGTATGTCTTCCCCATGTTTAGTTATGAACAGAGTTGGATCAATAGAACCTTTGGAGAATCCGTTGGATACCAGGAAGTTGGAGAGTTCATCATACCACGCTCTTGGTGCTTGTTTGAGACCATATAATGCTTTCTTGAGACGGTAAACTTTGTCAGGATGATATGGGTCAACAAAACCATCTGGTTGGTTTACGTACACTTCTTCCTTCAGAGGTCCGTAAAGAAATGCTGTTTTAACGTCCATTTGGTACACTGTAAATGATTTGTGTGCAGCATACGCAATGAACAGTCGTACAGCCTCCAACCGAGCAACAGGTGCAAATGATTCTTCGAAATCAATTCCTTCCTTTTGAGCATATCCCTTAGCCACAAGACGAGATTTGTTGCGAATGATAGTATTTTCCTCATCACGTTTGTTTTTCCAGAGCCACTTTAAGTTAATGACATTTTTGCAAAGTGGTCTGTCGACTAATTCCCATACATCTAGTCGATCAAACTGATGAAGTTCTTCCTGCATTGATTCAATCCATGCAGAATCAGCCATGGCTTCTTTGATGTTCTTTGGTTCGGTTCGACTCACGGTGAGTGCGAACATACACATCTCGCCATCTGTTTCTAGCTGACGTCTTGTTCTAACTGATTGAGAAGGATTTCCAATGACTTGTTCTAATGGATGATCTTTTGTCCAACGTTGTGCTGAAGGATGGTGTTGATAGAAAGTATGCATGTTTGACGAATCAACATGACGAGACGATGTCTCCCCTTGATCTTGTACCGGTGTACTGAAGATGTTGATAAATTCATCGTCGTCAAATTGTGCATTTTCTGTATTGGTTTCTGCTTGAATAATGTTCTCAGGTGCAGTGACAGTTGGTACTTGAGTTAGAGTTTGATGTGTTGAATGAATGTTCAATAGAGGTGGATCTGCAACATCGGTTATTGTAGAAGTGTGAGTTATGTTATGTTGTTGACGTTTATCAGGATTATCAGCAGCATGTACAATGGAAGACTTTGACACAACAGGAGAAGTTCCATTGAGTAATTCACTGAACATCGGACTATATAGCAATTCCAGCTCATTTGACGTTGTTACTGTCTCAGCAACTTGAGAAACATTTTCTTGACTTTGTGGACCGGGACTTAAACTGTCTTGTTCAAGTACCGTTGTCGAACATTGTGGACCGGGGTCAGAACTGACGTGATCTGACGCCATTTGAGGCAATTCGTCAAAGTTAACATGAATTGTTTCAACTATCATTCTTGTTCTCTTGTTAAATACCCTGTAAGCCTTTGACTGAGTAGAATACCCAACAAAAATACATGCATCACCTTTTTCCTTCATTTTATCAAGATTTTCACCATCTCTGACGATGTAGCAAAGAGAACCAAAGATGTGAAAGAACTTGACTGACGGTTTCCGGGCATTGATGATATGGTAAGGTGTTTTCTCATGTCGAGGAATTACAAGTGAACGGTTTTGAGTAAAACATGCTGTTGCAATTGCTTCAGCCCAGAAGAACAAAGGAACTTTAGCGGCGCTTAGCATTGTTCGAGCAGCCTCAACAAGAGTACGGTTCCGTCTTTCGACAACGCCGTTTTGTTCAGGTGTTCGAGCAGTTGACGTTTCGTGTCTTATTCCCTCTTTTGCAAAGTATGCATGAAGAGATTTATTAAGAAATTCCGTGCCTTTGTCAGTTCGAACTGTTATAACTTGAGCATGAAGTCCTCTTTGGACAAGTGTGAAGAAATCAATGAGAACTCCAGGTGTTTCATCTTTGGACCTCAAGAAGTAAGTCCAGGTATATCGGGAGTAATCATCAACAATTACGAGAACATATTTTTTTCCATTAATGCTTTCTACCCGTATTGGACCACATAAGGCCATGTGTAGAAGTTGTAACCGTCTTTTTGAGCTCGGGATAGTCTTAGTGTGAAAAGACTTTCTTTTTGCTTTCCCCAACTCACAAGAAGAACACAAATGATCTTTGACGAATTTTAATTTTGGAAGGCCATTCACAATATTATTCTTGGAAAGCAAGTTGATGGTGTCGAAGTTTAAATGAGATAGACGACGATGCCATAACCATGCTTGAGATGATGTTGCTTTAGGCGTGTCCGGCTAATGTAAACTAATGTAATTCCGTATTAGCCGACATATTTTAAGGCTAACAATCTTCCCCCAATATGTGGGCATACGGAATTATTTACAATGTTCCTAACAAGTACAGATACAATATAATATGATGACATTCAAGGCGCTTCCAATGCTGAAGATGACATCTTTGTCTTCTAGTCTTGATACTTGTACTCCAGTTTGGATCTTCTTTGTCTTGACTTGTTCTGGAACCATTGTAGTCTGTATGAGTTGGATTAACTTCCCCCCAATTCCTGCAGCATGTCTTTAAAAGCTTTCTTTATAGACTCCTTTTTGGCGAAGTTTCTGAATCAGCTTCCCCCAAACCAACATCCGTATCTTTAGCAGATTTTGAAACGTTGATGTAGCTTGAACGATCTTCTAACATTGGCATTTAAAGTGCACAGCGGAATTTAGTAGAAGAAACAGTCAACCACACCATCTAATACTGCTTCTATACTGTATCATGACATTCGGTCTTGGTGAATATCCATTTGGGGAACATGCAAGAGATTAGCAACAATTCTTCTTACGCATGAAGAATACTTCACAACCCATACTAAGTGAAGTAGTATAAACTACTTCCCCTTGGAAGTTGACCTGATAACATCAAAGTATCAAAGTACACGTATTCCCCCATGACGGTTTTGAACTCTCGGAAGTATCATTGACGTGTACGCCCATATACACGAGAAGTTCTTGTCATAAGCAACAATCTTGAAAAGTTATGAATTTCGAGATATTGATTATGAGTTCACCACGATTCAAAAACACACACACCAATTCCTATGACCACAGCGATTGAAGGGTATGCAGTGGTGATTTCTATGTTGTCACACAAGAGAATTTTTGGAATCGGAGAACCAAGTATTTGATGTCGACAACTTTAAGTAGTTTTAGAACCATTTTAGTAATGGACATTGATAAAAAAATAGTTTCGGATTTTGTTCATTTACGTCTTTATGCTTTTTCTGTACAAATTTGTATATTAATTGAACATTTGAGTACTGTACACATATACAACACAAAATTTGAGCCACAACTTTCTTTTTCATAGTGACAACCAAGCTAATTAGTTCGGTTGTTGTAAGGATTTCATTACACAACTTGCTGATTATGATTTGCATGACAACTAAAATCTTATTGTTTTTCTTTTGTTAACCTTATAATGGGCTTAGTTGTTGCCATGAGAAAGGAGGTCTTGGGACATTTATTTATTAACGGGTAGGTTTGGGCGTCTATCTATTTTTATACTACTAGGCTGTCAACTCGGCAAACTCAAACTAAAAGGTTTAAAAGTAAACTGGCTTAAACACCAAAGAGTGTTTTTTTATGTAGTTAAAGAAAAAAAAAATTATTATGGTGAGACTTATTTCAGAAACTAAATAGCTAATCATTAGAAAAGATGCAACATTAGTGGCCGAAACAGTGTGCGGGTTGGCCTAACCTGTCCACCCCTCCCATTTCGTCAGGTTAAATGGACATGTTTATATATTTCTGTGATTTTTTCGCATTGGAAAATTTCCTGTTCGAAGTGCACCTCCAAAAAAAAGTTACTTACGGTGGTATTAATGGAACATATTACACAGCCACAGCAATCGGGAAGACGACCGGTGACGAAGTAAGTAGTAAACATGTAGTACTATACCCATTTGAATCGTGTTTGTTGTTTTTTTACATATTTTGATTCGTGATCAGGTTATGCTCGAAGACAGCAAACAGGCTGATGACGGTTAGTGATGGGAGATACTAGCAGCAAATATGGTGACGAGCAAAAGATCCTGATGACGGTTAGTGATGATGCTATGATTGTGATAGCTATTGCGCTACCTGATGTCATAAAAAAGCTTGCGTTATTGTTATGAAACAGGTACGATTGTAAAATATTTATGAGTCACTTCATGTGCTACTATCACATACGAACTAAAATTTGAGACTTTTGGCAACGTTTATGCTACAAGATTAAATGCTATTATTAATTGTTAATTACAGTAAATTATTAAACCTTCTGTATGTACTTATGATGTACTTTAAGAATACTCATATCACTCATTTGCTTCTTAATGGGTCCATTAGAGTTACATCTAAATCATAATTAACTATTCATGGCCTAAATATTGGTGAAATAAGTTTTTCGTGAAGTAGACTGCACCTTTTGTACTTTTAACTATTCATGGCCTAAATACATACACGATGTACACAGTTCCGCAAAAATAGTTGCCCCGCCGCAACGCGCGGGTAATAAGCCAACTTGGAGTCTTGGAAGCTCTGAAAGAAAGTAATAGAGTTATAGTGTTGGAAAATGATCAGGTCTTCCGGAGGCCCATACTTGATGACAGCAAACGCGGGTTGCCGAAAAAGGTCAATTGTCTCACCTCAAGCATACGTACGAAAATTACAGGTATTTGCACTGAAATACCTTTTGAATAACTATAAGCATATATAAGTTACTACTTTATAATGGTTTTGGGTGTGTATACAATTAATCATAAATCTAAAGCAATAGCATTAACATGATGTGGAGCAAGCCTATGATAGACAACTCTTTTGAGTTATATCACAGTTGACATGTGAATGTTATGGAAGATATATATTTTAAATCAAATCACCATCAGAAGAGAAAAGTGAATGATTTAGTATTGAGTGTTATGGTATTAACATGGTAAACTAGATGGATCTAATGAGTCGTTTCAATGGTAGTTATGGTTTTATTTTTTTTAATTTTTTTTTTATTTATTAATGTGATTCGATTTAGTCATGAATTAATGTGTATGTATTCATTTTAATTCAATAAAGGGTGTTGCTTGATATGTAAACCGGGTTGACAAATTTGACCCAAAGCAATATAACCAGATAACCATCATCTTGAATTGGAATGGTTTGTATAATCGTCTAAATGTAGCGACTTGGCCAAGAACTCAGATCTTAAAGGTTCAAAACAATCGAAAAACACATCGACCGCCGGTAGGTAAAATAAAAACTACAAAAGTAAATAGAAGATCAAGTTGCTATATCGAGATATTTTATTTCATTCACACGGAAAGTGCCAAATTTAAGAACATGCAACTATTAGACACGTGATCCTTGACATACCTTCAACTCAGGGGCTGATTCAAGATCTTCATCAAGAACACCTTTTCTACGAGCCAGTTCATGTGTAGCATACTCTATACTCTATAGCTTCAATTTGATTCTCATCTATAGCCCCGTTACTCAATAGAATAACTCGGTTCTTGTAGGAATGGTGGCCTTGGTGAATTCAAGACCAAATTTCTAATGGTGCACAATTCTTCATCACTACAGCTAAGGCCTACAGGTAAGTTCTTCATTATTATTTCATCACATCCCCAAATGATCGCTTTCTTATTGTTAGCACTCATCAATGGAGTTATACATTTTAGTCATGATTTTCTTGCTTATTTTATGCCTCTGCTTTCTTTTAGTAATACGTTAGAACAAGTCTTTACAATTGCAATTGCAGAATATAAACATGTAAGTTAAACAAAGTTGCGTCAACTAATGACTATAAAGCTAAGGAATGTTTTTATGATGAGTCATAATCTAATAAACATCTTCTTTGTTAGAAAAAGACATTATAAAATGAAGTTCTTATGATAGCGTGACTGATATATTTAATCGTATTGGAGTTAACGTGATGAAAATGATGCTCGAAAATCTGAGGTGCTCTCCATGCCAGTTAGTAATCAATATATTGTAGAACATATACCTTATGTGGCTTTTAGAGGAAGGGTGGTTGAGATAAATTTATGGGAAGAAATCATAAAGAAATTCGACACTAATGTAGTCATGTCTTTATTTTCTTATTAAGAATTACTCCGTCTGATAAGCGTCTACCGATAAAGATTGTAAGAAAACAATATCCTTTGTCAATTTCGTTTGCTATGACAATTGACAAGAGCCAAGGTCAATCCCTTTCAAAAGTTGGTTTGTACCTCCCATGTCCCGTTTTCACACATGGACAATTGTATGTGGCTCTTTCAAGAGTCAAAAGCAAACGAGGTTTGAAGGTTGTGGTTTGTGATGAGGAAGGTAATGTTTCGAAAACCACAACAAGTGTCGTCTACAAAGAAGTCCTTCACGGTCTATGATCAAATTTCAAGAGCTACGTACAATACATATGACATGTTCTATACAAGCTAATCATATATATTACTAATCATAACCTACATTATTAACTTGCATTGTTTTGTTGCCATGAATTGTTAGGTTTTCAGGAAGGCACATTTGGATATTACTTCAATATGTCTCATTATACTCATCAAGACCATCAAGTTTGAAGACGACAATACATTTTTTTTAATGGCTACAAAACTAAATTATTTGTCGAATGTGTGACTTATTACAGGATTCATCATTTCAAATATTAATGCAACATGGTATTGATTTGTTTTTTTTTTGTTATTCACACGATATATTTCTTAAAAGAATAACTCTTTAAACATAACTCGACGTTAGGCGGGTCTTTAAGCTAGTTGTTTATACCACTAATGGATTGTGCTCTTATCCATTACTCTTTTAATTACAAACTTTTACGTGAACTTATCAGTGGATGCTTTGGAATTCCTCATTGCTGACTCTGTTGTGCAACCATACTCGACGGATCGTCAGTGTATGATAAGCAAATGGTCCTAGATGCCACATACATAATTAATTTATATATATATATATATATATATTTATATATATATATATATATATATATATATTATTTATTATATAGGATATATATATATATATATATATATATATATAGGGTGAGGTTCTTTTCAGAACCAAATAAATGTACAGAACTGCGAGAACCAGCATCAACCAATCAATTTTTTTTAGATATTAATTTTTATTATTCAAATGAAAAGGGTATAATGGTAAACTACAATTATTATTCTCTTGTTGATTTTTTTTTATTAAAAACGTTTTTCTAAATCCTAAATTTTAGAAATTAATTTTTTCAGCATGTGCACATGTGTTTCTTTCAAATAATGTAATTTTACATATGTTTTTAGTGTTAAATGCTTAAACTTTTAATGTATTTTGATCACAAATATCTATAGAAGTGCATCGAATGACAAACAAAAATATTTTACATGTACAGTATACATTTCAAAACAAAATCATTACATACAAAATTGAAATCAAGTGATATACAATTCAAATAAAAATTCTCAAAGTAAATAATAAATGAAAGTTAAGACGGGTCTACTAATCTTTAACAAACTAAAATTAGTGTTGCGTATAAGCAATATGTATTTTTTCCCTCATTAAAAGACTCGATTTTTTGTACGTATTTATGTGCTAATTTTAGTTCATACCATATGCCCTTATATATATACATACTCAAGTTTGTTTATGTGCACTTATATCTGCATGCACATGTGTCTTTACTCTTTACTTCTTTATCATAACTATCTTCTCGCCAGATAGTATGTATAAAACACATATACACTCTTCATATTGCTCATCATATTTGTACCTGCAAAAACAAACAATTAATAAACGGATTATTTAATCATAATGAAGAATCATTTCCAACATCAAATATTGCAAATGAATTTAATCATAACAATTTTCCTACATCAAATATTGCAACTGAACTAACCTTACTAGATGGGTCCCTAACTAGCACAAACCAAATAAAAATTTCTACAAAACAAGAGGCACCTCGTATATGTGAAATGGAAATGCCTAAGGGGATGTTTGTTTCGGCTTAAGAAACATAAGCCCATTTGAGCTTATATTTCATAAGCCTTGATTTTTCGGTTTATTTTGAGACTTGTGGGCTTATATAAGTTTATTATGATATGATAAACTTATACAAACCCATAAGTCTCAAAATAAGCCAAAAAATTGAGGCTTATGAAATATATAGTCAAAATAACCGAAAAAAGTAACCTCTACATATGCATAAGTAAAAATAATGATGAGAACACATGTGCATTATTCTTCGAGTATGGACATCTAAAAATACACCTTTGCATTGATGTCTTAATGATCCTAAAAATGAAAATGTTCAACAGACTTGTGATTAAATGAGTCAAGGGTACCAATAGTAGCACTCAATTCTTTTACCTAATTATGACTAAGAGTTCAAATCACAAATAATATATATATAAAAAAACTCATCAGGCCACATGATAAACTAGTAAACTTGATATCATAGCTTATAAAGGGTCTCAGCAAGAATATTTTAACATAACATGATTATAAACCCTATTGCTCCGAATTTAAAGGGCTCAAATGGGCTGTTTTGCAAATAAATTAGAGCTGTTGATATTGAGCCTCTAAGGGCTATTACTAGGGGTGTGCACGGTTCGGTTTGGATCGGTTTTTTGCTAAAACCGAAACCAAACCGAAATAGTCGGTTTTTATAAAACCAAAAAACCAAAACCGCTCGGTTTTTGGTGGTTTGGTTTTTTCGGTTTCTCGGTTTTTTCGGTTCGATTTTTCGGTTTTTTCGGTTTCAAACCGTTTATATTTGATTGTGGCTAATTTATCTTGATAAACTTGTTTACGTAGAAAAATTTTAGTTATTAATTTTTTATTTTTTTGTCAATATTGTGCTATTAATGTTTATCTAAATTCTACAATTTTACATATATAAATAAGACAACACCAACACGTGCAAGTGAAAATACACATAGTATGACTTATTGTCATGATATGTAACGATATATTGTCGAGTAAACAAAATTACATGACAAACCACTATATAAACATTAAGATATATATGTATTATAATTCCACCCACAAAATAAATTTGAATTTAAAATTTAGATTTATTATTTATTTATTTATATTATATTAATTATATATTATTATAAAACTGGTTCGGTTCGGTTTTTACGGTTTGGTTTTTGGACGAAAACTGAAACCGAACCGAAATTTTTCGGTTTTTGAAAAAGTAAAAACTGAACCATCGGTTTCTAGTTTCGGTCGGTTATTTTGGATCGGTTTTTTTCGATTTCGGGTTTGGTTTGGGTTTTTTGATTTTTTGGCTCAACCCTATCTATTTTCTAATAGGTCAAGTAACTTGTATAGTTCATTCAAGTTGAAATGTTAGAATGCTTTACTATCAAACTATTTAGGTCCCGTTTGGTTTGAGGGGTTTGTATGGGTTTGGGGTTAAAGTTTTGAAAAATGTTATTTGGTTGCATTTTCAATATAAAGGTTTGAATATATAACTCAAGTATAAAGGGTTTTAGAAAAGTGAGGGTGTTGGGGGCATTTATGACACAAGTGGGACCAAAATTTTTTTCCTCCTTATATTTTATTTTTCATACTCTTATTATTAATATAAAAATATTTTAATTTATATTTTAATATATAATATATCTTTAAATATTATTTTCTCTCTCATATCTTAAATCCAAATCTAAATCCTAAACCAAATTTAAATCCAAATCTAAATCCTAATCCTAAACCCACCTAAAAACCAAATGGGCCTTAAAGTTCGGTCAAACCAATTCCAGTCTCATTAAAGTTAAGCTCAGCTTGATGTAAACTACTAAGACTCAGTGATTCAATATTTAAAGGTTGGGCTCATTCTCTAAAACTGAATCTCAAAACCCGCCTTGAGTTTGTCACTCGTTCGATCAAACAAAAATGAAACTCGTTCGATCAAACAAAGAAGAGCACTCGTTCGATCAATGAAGAAGTTGCTCGTTCGATCAAAACAGGAAGTTGCTCGTTCGATCAAAGCAGAAAAAACCACTCGTTCGATCATTGTAAGAAGTTGCTCGTTCGATGAAAACAGGAAGTTGCTCGTTCGATTGTTCTGTTTTCCACGAAAAGCACTTTTCGTCCTTGCGTTTTTCTTAGCCACGCAAACAAAATAAGCACTACTTTCACGAAACAACAAAAACTACAAACAAACAAATCGAACTACTTTGCTTAACAAGAAACGAAACCACTAACCAAACAAAAAACAGACACGAAACAACCACTAAAACTAACAAAAACTAAACCCACCCGTGGCGAATGATACCAAATGATATCCCAAAAGCTTTAATCCATTTTCACAACATAAGCAATACCAATAAGCAAACAAAGATAGAAAAGAGATAAGGAAAGTGAAAGATTATTAGAGAGAAATTAAGAGGTGGAAGATTACACACACACACACAAATTATGAAATGGTAACCAACACCCTCTCCATGTGTGGAGAGGGTTCTATTTATACCCTTGAGCCATAAGTGGCATGTGGGCTTTTCTACTTGGGCCGGGCTTGGCTAAACTTGGGCTTTGAGCCCGAAACACGGACAATATTAGATTACAATCCAAGCCCGTTGAACCCGACTAGCCTATTACTTAACAAGACTAATTACGACTAATAAGACCGATAACATTCTTGTTCGACTTATATAAAATTAAGGCTAACAAAAATTTTAGCCGAAATTAGTTTTAATAACAATCATAAAAAATCAGTTATAAGAAAGCCTAACCAAATTTAACATATTACGTCAACAACCAAATTAAGCCCATTTCATTGAGCAAAATTCGGATAGGCCCCATTAATCACATAAATAATCATATCAGCCCATGATATTAACTATAAACCTGGCCCATTTAATATTAACTATGCTCGGCCTGTTACAAAAATGTAATAATCGGCCCAGATATTAGACCCACCTTGCATTGCATGACACGGCCCATAAATATTGGAAGAACTATATCATCGGTAGGAGTTTATACCAGCCCATATCATTAAAACATAACCATTTAAGGATATATAAATATCTATAACCCTAATATTTAGTAAACCTAATTCCTCAGTTCCAAAAACAGACGCCTACTTTTCATTCTTTTCTCTCTAAAATGAGCATCAAAGACAAAACAAATAGATCCATTATCCGCTCCACAATATACATAGGAATCTACGTAATGGAGCAAAATAAAGCACAAAGAACCCAAAATAAAACCTTCTTGATAAACACATACACACCAACGTCTATCACTTTTCTACCCATTTGATTTCGAAATAAACATAAATTTCAGTACAAGCACAACCTGACGAGAGAGGAATCAAGATATACGACTTCAAGATCCTTTGGTGGGACTCGGGTAGGTTTCGTTTCGTATTGTTTGTGTGTCTTAATCGAAACAAAAAATGATTATAACCAAAGTATTATAAATCAATCTTTAATTTCGTAAATTGATGGAAAAGATTATGTTATTTTCACAAATCAGTGATGAGTTCGTGTGTCGTGTTATTGATCTTTAAAAGTCATCATTTTAAATGCAAAACACGAGACATAAATACTGAGATCTTGATTTATTTAATTTTTTTGTTCGCCGGGGGTGGGTGGCGAGGGTGGGGGGGAGGGTGGGGGGGGGGGGGGGGGCGGCGGGGGGGGGGGTGGGGGGGTGCGGGGGTTGAGAGGTGTCCGCGGGGGGGGGGGGGGGTTGGGAGCGTGGTGGGGTGGGGCGGGGGGGGGGGGGGGGGTGCGGGGGAGGTCTCTTGAGTGTTGATGGAGATGGATATTTTGTGACGATGAGACATAGGATTAGAATTGAGTTGGATTTGTTTACCTTGATTTGTTGAACGTTAAAGGTATTAGTGTAGATTGTGGTGTTATTGTCTGGGTTATTTGTTGTGGTTTATGGTTTGCATCGAGTCTCTTATTTTCATTCTTTAATTCTGTCTTTTTCAATTGGCTTGAACTCGGTGCAGACTTAGTTGAGCCGACTCAGTCAACTCGGTATTTACCGAGTTGACTCAGTCTGGTTTATAAATTGCCAGAGTCACAATGGGGGGGGGGGGGGGGTTTATAAATTGCCCCGGATACCCACACGAATAAATCGCCAATTTTATAATACGTATAAATCGCTGGCTACCACAAAGTGTATAAATCCCGTAATGCAAACGGTATAAATACGCAGAATGCGAACGATTATAAATCGCTCAAAATGCGAATGATATAATTCGTCGATCTATGGCTGTTATATATCACCGTAAAGGCTTGTATACAACGCCATACCAGATTTAGTCTTTTTGCAAAAAAAAATAAAAAATTGGTCCCTTTCAAGCTAAGAACAAGTATCAGTTTTTCAATCAAAACGAGACCAAAAATAAGCTAACAAGAAGCTGTTAAAGCAACCCAATAAACTTCGCAAAGAGCTCATAAGTTTTTGTAACAAAATAAGTAAGCTTAATTAGCCTAAACAATGACAAAATAAACTTGAAATACACACCAGATAAGCACCCAAAAAAATAGTACAAGTTTGACCATACCCATATGACAGATTCAAAGACAACCCAGAAAAACATGACACCGGACCATAAAGAATCAAACCGACCCAAGAGTGGTAACCATGGCTCTTGATACCAATTGATAGAACTAAAGAATCTATGATTTGGTGGTCTAAGAGACTCAAACCACAAGATAGCCATTATTCTAGTGAAAGAGTAGAGAGAGAAACAAAAAGTGTAAAAATAAAATATAAAGTGTAAAATGATACAAGCTCAAACCCCTCTAATGGAACCCTTGGAGGAAATTTAAAGCCCACATCTACGAATGGCAAATTAGTACAAGAATATCTATTCTAGTCCCTGTGTGTGGTGCTATTATAAACTATGGTAATTCCATAAATGTCGTCACATAAAATGAAATCCTAACATTTATCTTCCTTGATTTTTAAATCCTTTGTCAATTGTTCTTTTTCTTTATGAAGATGGGCATATCTTATTTCTTCAATAAGAAATCTGGTGTTACGAACTCTCGTTTTTCACTTTAAATTAAAAAGTTGCAATAAGCTATAAGCTTGTGTTTTTTAAAGCTTCGTTTGAATCATGTTTCTGCTGAGCTAATATACCAAGAGTTTCTTTGTATTTACGTTCGACCTCTTCTTTTTCAAGTTGACAATTTTAATACTTTTTGTACTTCTCAAGCTTAATATCTTGGTCATGAAGTGCACTTCTACATCTATCTCGAATGTCATTTGACTCGTCAAGAGCAGATTTACACTTATTCAATTCATGAGTGAATGTTGTGTTTGCTTTCCTTAATTTCTTTTAAATCTTTTTATTTTCATCAGTATCAAATTTTAAATTTTCAATTAAGTTAGCAAGCATGACACAGTCATCTTCATAATCATCAGCATTTTGGTCAGCCTTGATTTCATTATTACACATATTTGATGAATCATGTGTGGTATTGCTATCAACCTTTTCCTTTAAAGATGTGTCATTCATGTTTTCAGGTTGCTCAGTATGTTGAGTTTTAACAGCAAACACATTATATTCAATAGTATTTGGTACCTCAGCCATTGGCTCTCTGTCATCGAAAGGTCTGATATCCGTATCATTCCCAGAATTTATTTTTTAGCGCATTCATTCCCTGGCCTACTACTTTCATTCCTAGATCTGCTGCTTTCATTCCATGATATGTTGCTTTGATTCCCTGAGCTTTGATCATTCCCTGTCTTGCTGCAATCATTCTCTGAACTGTTTGTATTCCCTCTGTTTGATACAATCCCACTGTTGTTTGTGTTTCCCGAACTAGCATCAGCTGTTTTAACTTCTTGAACCTTGCACTCTTGAGTCTGCAAATTTCTGTCATTCAACATTTTTAAAATTTTCTTAATCTCTTGTTCACAAAGTGCTCTTTCAACAATACATTTCTCAATAGAGTCCATGTTTTAAATTATCAAGTCTTTGAAAGATTGAGATTTCATTCGAGTGTATTCTTTAAAGATCTTTCTTATGTATTCACCCTTGTGATTTGAAGTCTTTAATACTTCTGATTGCAAGAACTTGTGAAACTACACTTTGATGACACTTAAAGCAGATTTAAAATCCTTCTCGTGAAGTACTTCTGTGTTGAGTTACTTTGCTAGGCTATCCATATTGTGGACAAGTGTAAATTTAAAAGTGTTGAACTCTTCACCACAGATACGTCCAAATTCATATTAAAAGGAACCGTGTATGGGATATCCATAGAGATCTATGTTGGATAAATATTAAAAGGTTGATTTGAGTGCATTTAAATGGTATATGGAACTTTGTTTCATACTCTTTGCTTGCTTCTGCATTTGTTGCATCTCGTGTTCTTCCGAATCTGAACACGAAGATATAATATCTTTTGTTTCCATTGAATTTTATTGTGTTGTGAAAATGATTTAAGGATCTTAAGTAGATAAAGTGATGTTGTTGTGGTTTTGTTGTAAAAGTTGTTTTTGTTGTCGTGTTTTGAGTTGTTTGTTTGCTTGGTGAGTTAACTGAGGACTGACAAATAACTAATGAAGACTTGGAAGGTTCTTTGTCGTCTTAGTTAACTTTCGTTGAAGATGTAACAAACAAGTACTCACGATGAAATATTGTGCTCATAAAGGACTGAGGATGAAAAGTTGTTTAAATACCTGTTATAAGGTTTAAATTTGAATATGGATGAGGCTATTTCTAAGTAAACCCCTTCTCTTATTAAACCCTTTCAAAAGTACACTTGACCCTTCTATTGAACCTTCCAAGATACTTTAGACCTTTTGATTTTTGAACCATTAGGTGTATTGTGAACGCCTTCAATTTCAAAAAACTTTGAACCTATCTAATTCTTACTTGAACCTTTTGTAAATATCTTTAAATGTAACACATTTACGTATGCATGAAATAATTAGGTCTTCTTCAACATTAATAAAAGAACATAGGGTTTCAATATTGTAGTTTTGGTTCGGAATGATTCAATAAAAATTAAGCACGGTATGATGTTTGTACAACGATCACGATGCTAGTGAGTGTCGTTATAAGACACACAAATGTCGAAACTCAAAACTCGAAACCGTTTGAATAAGTTAAACCGCGAGCCTAAGACAAACCGCATAAAACCTGTCAAATCGCTTGATAAACCAAACTTAAATCGCCTGATTTGAATGATCAAATCGCGTGAACATGCACTCAAATCGCGTACAGCTGAGACTTCAATCGCCTGATATTTGATATTCAAATCGCCCGAAAAACCAAGCTCAAATCGCGTGAACAAATCACTTGAACTTTCCTGTCAAACCGCCTAATTTCAAACCGCGTAACCTGTTCAAATCGCTTGAATGCCTGCTCAAATCGCTTGAGACAAACCAAACTCATAACACCTAAATAAGCTTAACAAATAGCGTCATTTGATACACAAACCGCCTGAGCAATGCACAAATCGCCTAATATCAAACTCAAACCGCCTGTACTTTTTTACACGTTTTGACTTTTTGCTTTTTTTGTTAAATCGCGTCCAAGAAAAGCTCTCAAAAAGCTCAAATAAGCTCAAAGATAAGCAGTTTGAAAGGAGGATAAGCAACAAAAAGTTAACCACACTAAGCTACTTTTAAGTTGTTTGAAAAAGTACTAAGCCTGTTGATATTAGAATAAGCTAAAAACCTAATAAAGTAGTAAATAACTCGCGAATTTTTGCTTGAAAATAAGCTCTTAATAAGTTGTATGAAAGATGAATAAGCCACGAAAATATTAACCACAATAAGCTATAACAGTTTTGTAAAGAAAGTTTAAAGCTTTTTGGTTTTTAAACAAAGGAACCCTAATAACTACTATACTAAGCCATGACTAATAAGCTAAAAATTAAGCTTGAATAAGCTATATTAAGAACAAATAAGCTACGAACATTTGTTAAATAGAGCTAGTTCTGGTTTTTATAAAAGAAAGATGCAAGCTTTTTGTAAAACTAAGCAAAATAGAAAAATAAACCGTGACTTTTGTAAGCTATTAAATGAACTAGAATAATATGTGAAACCACAATATAAGCCATGAAATATATCTAAAATAATAAGTATTAGTTTTGAAAGGAGAAAAATGGAAGCTTTTTAGTCGAAATAAGCCACATGAAAATAAGCCGAACCCTTTAAGCTAAGAAATAAGCACGAATAAGCTCACACAACACCACAATAATCACTATCTACCCGAGGCGGGTAATACCACATATAACATCGCGAGTCTACATTTGACCGCGCGTTCGTTAATCGTTTCGAGCTTCGTAAAATTTACGACGTGTCTCGTTATTATTTTATCAATTTATGATAACTCGTCTTGATACGAAAAGATGGACATAAGAAACGCAAGAATCGGGTTTAAAACGCGAAAGTTACGCCAGTTTTACTAAACGGTAATTATAAACGTTTTAACTTATTAAACACAATTTTACCAAAACCATTAGTTGGTGATTGAGCTATATAGAATATTATGTGGTTATCAAAGTACTATATTACTAGGGAGTTTCATAATGAGGCCTCTTCGGATGGCGTTTCGACGAGTTGTTGGATTTACGATTTAAAGTGTCCTAACTCCTCGAACGTCATGTCATGACCTCTTTAATTATGATAGCCCGAACGATAGTACAATGTAACAACTATTAGATTATATTCAATGTTGTTAGACTAAGTACTCAGTACTTACACGACCTTAATTTAATTAGGTTGCATTTGATCAATTCGCGTGGCGCGTTAATTGTGATACACTCGACATTACTCACTCAAGGTGAGTTCATAGCCCCACATTTTACATGCTTTTGTTTTACAAAGTTTTTGGGGTGAAAGACATGCAATGCTTTACAATTGGACACAAGTGGTTAAGTTTCATGTTAAGATTACGTGTTGCCTAAGTAGCGATAACCCATATCTGAGCCCATTATCATGAACTGTTAATTGTGAGCGCGAATGTTATTAATAGATCTATTGGGTTTGACAACCCCGTTCGGGTGATTAGCTATCACTAGACAAACGAACGTATACCATGTCGAATAAAGGATGTTGCGGGTTAGAACATCATCACGGGCAATGTAGGCCATTAATTTGGTATTCATACACGTCAAGCTTCAGTGTCATGAGCTTAGAGCAACGTAATTACATTTATATGATATCTGCATCTGTTGCATTATCATACACTTGGGGAAATCTTGTGGTCCTACAATATATGATTTATCAAACCTATGAATTCACCAACATATTGTTGACGTTTTAAAGCAATGTTTTTCAGGGGATCAATAAGCACAAGGTGCGATGGATACATTGGTGGTTTTGATATGGATGTCTTGCATTAAAGATTTTGTCGCATTTCATTTTGTTAACTGTTATGGGCGGAAAATCTTTGTATTTGATTAAGTGAACAAGTTAAGCTACGGGCTTATGTAACAATGGCTTTGTTAAATCCAATGTATCGTTTTCAAACGACTTTTTGGTCGTTCTATATATCTCTTGTGTTGTTGATCCATAAAGTAACACGCCCCGGACCCATATTCCGCTGCGACCCAATTTGGGGGTGTTACACCAAACGAGGTCCGAGATTTCGTAAAATCTGATTTTAGGCTTTTAAATATGATAAAGCTTTCCGAGACGATCGTTTCGATATAAAACGGAGCTTCTAACTCCTAATAACGAGAAAGTTAGAGCGAAAACGAGATATATATTCGAGGTATAAAAATCCAACATTTGTTAAAATAATAGTTGCTGTCTCTGATTTAAAAGCACTGTTTGAGCACTTTCGAGTCTGTTTCGGCCTTCCGGCGAAGCACGAAAGTTGCTCGGAATGATGTCTTACTTTTTCTCGAGGCTCGCTAGTTTTAAAAGCGAGTGATAACGGGTCTTAAGGCGGGGGCAAAATCTGGCTGTTTGGTAATTAGTACACTGCATCAGACTTGATGCGAGTGCGATTTCGCCCATTTCAGTCGAGTTTCGGGTCTCGGACAAAATTGGAAAGTTGTTCAAAATAACGTCTTACCTTTCCGCGAGGTTTTCTAGAGTTAAAGACGTCTTATAACGGGTCAAAAACGCAAACGCAGGTATGCGTTTTGGTAATACTTTTCGGCAGAAACTGGTAGGGGCATTTTGGTCATTTTCTGTTGGGTTTCGGCTTTCGACTAAAACTAAGAAGTTGTTCGGAATATCGTTTCGCATGAATTCTCTTCATAACCCTAGTCATGAAAAATGTGATTTATGTGGTATTACATGTCATACTACTGGTATAGATTAGTTTTACTCCCTGATAGTTCTAGTCAGTACAATGGCTAGTCATATTATTACTCCTGTAGTTATAGTCATACAACCGGTATATATTAGTTACTCCTGGTAGTTATAGTCATTACTACTGGTAGTATATTAGTTACTCCTGGTAGAGTAATTTTGTCATAGTACTAGGTAGTACAATCATGTTACTACTAGTAGTGTTAATAGTTTTACTACCTGGTAAGTTATAGTATGTACTACGGATAGTATATTAGTTACTCTGGAAGTAATTTATTCATTTGTACTGGTAGTACTAATCATGGTTACTAACTGGTATTTGTTATAGTTAGACCGGTAGTACAAATGGAAAATAGTATATATACAATAAACCAGTGTTAAGGTTATTACGCGCCAGTGAGGATTTCTCACACATATATGTATGTAAACTTAAATATACAAAATATATATGGTTTTTCGTTGTAACGATGTACACATCATTGATAGTACTTTATTCATATTGTAATCGAGCGACATAATTATAGGTCGTGGTCGAGATCGTTGCTGCTTCGTTGTGATTTATTCGGTTTATTTGATCTTGATCGTTGATCAAGGTGAGTTCATAGCCCCATGTTTTACAATTTATTGATTTACAAGTTTTGGGTGAGAAACATGAGCTTTTGTTTATGTTTTACAAATTGGACGCAAGTGTACATTTTATCATGATTACGTGTTTGCCTAAGTAGCGATAACCCACTATGCCCATGAATCATGAACTGTTAATTCCTGGTTTGGAAGCGCGAGTGATTATAGATAGATCTATTTGGGATTGACCTCCCCGTTCGGGTGACTAGCTATCACTGGAAACGAACGTATATCATGTCGGATGTTGGATGTTACGGGTTGAACATCATCACGGGCAATGTAGGCAATATTTATGTATTGTATTCATATATGTCGAGCTTCAGTGTCATGAGCTTAGGAAAACGTAATTACATTCTGTGATGGTTGCATGGGATGCATGTCCACAGGGAAAGTCTTGCGGTCCTGCATTATACGATTTAATAAAACTATGAATTCACCAACTTTATGTTGACCTCTTTAAGCATGTTTTTCTCAGGTTTAGGTATGAAGATAGTTTGGATGGGACGGAACGCAGATATCAAGAATGAAGGCTCGGTGAACATATGTTTATAAATTAATGAAACATTTTTGAAATGAAGTCGTGATATGACTTGTATAGTTTGGGACCTATCTTGTAAGTCTGATTCTCTTTTAAACTAATGAGATGAAATTTGTTAATAAACGTATTTTTGGCGTTTACTAGGACTCGTGTGCATGTATTATGAAGTAGCACCCCAAATGTATTATTCCGCTGTGTATCGTATTTTGGGGGTGTTACACCACATGCCAGGACCAATAATCTATATCATTTCACTTGCATATACACGAGTTCAATATAAAAATGAGATGAAGAAAGGAATGATATATAGAAAGAAGGAAGGAAGAAAGATGGTGGATTATCCAAATGTGTGCACAAGTTACAAATGAGACAACCAACCCTTCTCCTTGTATGGAGAAGGGTATATATAATACCTAGACATATATGACACGCCTAAGTTACTGAATACGGGTCGGGCTTGGGTTTGGTTGGGTTAAAACTCGCAACGCATACAATATTAGATTAAGAAGCGAGCCCGATACGCTTTCTAGCCTATTACAACATATGAGATATAATGACCAAGATTTCCTAATTGAATGACCGAGATTCCTTATTCGACTCAATATTTTGAGGCTAACATCATCTGAAGTTGAGTATAGAAGTATGGCTTCTATTACTTGTGAAATTATTTGGATGGGAATTTGTTACATAGTCTTGGGTTGTCAAGTTTATATCATGTTTCATTATTTTGTGATAGCAACTCATATATTCAAATAGCAGCTAATCATGTGTTCCATAAAATAACTAAGAACTTTGAATTAAATGTTCATATTGTAAAGGAAAAAGTTCATGTTGGGATCATTAAAACTGAGAAAATTCATACAAATTGTCAAGTTGCTGATATATTCACTAAATGTCTTGGTGTAGTTCAACATAGTTTGTTTTGCAGGAATCTTGGTTTGTTTGATATGTTTGCAGGAAAAATGCAGTTGCAGGAAAGCAAAAAAGTTTAGCAGATCAAGCAGTGTGTTGACACATCCGCTTGAGGGGGGATGTTAAAGATATTTAGTCAAACCTTGGTCAACTAAACCTGGAGGACTAAACTTGTCAAGTTTGAATCTTCTACAAGCTAAGTTCAAGTCAGGGTGCTTTTATCAAGTGTCCAAGAGTTCAAGGGCTAATGTGGAACTTTGTTCTCTATATAAGCTATACTATCTTCTAAGTATACAACTTTTACCATCGCAACTTTTATCTTTTTTTCTCCTAATTCTTGATCTTGTGATCTTTGTACTTTGTCTTCTAGATATCATTCAATCATATATGTTATAGTCATTGTCTTAGTGTTTAGGTCAATCTTTATCGATCTAATAGTTTGAGTGATTGAGAGTCTTTATAGTAAGGTTGGTAAGATCCACCTGGTGGGGATTATCGTTGTATTTTGTATTTGTTGGTGAGCATAGTGGACTCATCTTCTTGATTTCTAATAGTAATAAAAGAGTGCAAGTGGGGAGGTTGGTTGAGTGCAATAATTTGTTCTTGGCGTGTTTTGAAATAGCTTACACTCCTTTAGTTTATTATTAAATTTATACTTTCTTTTAAATAAAAGTTTATCATATTCAACTCAATTATCCAGATTTAACTCAGAAACTACATCAAATATCACCAACTTATACACACATATCAATCAACAGACACCACATACAAAACACGCATTCCTACACAAAAAACGCATTCCAATACGAAACACGCATTCCTATATATAGACAGCGAATATGAGCACCACCATTATCTTCATCATCTATAATCAACATTCGTCACCATCACCATCGTTTGATGGTTAGAATATCCAGACATGGTCTTATGTTTGGGTTATGGATCTAGTTTCATGATTTTATGTGCGTGTTTGCAGAGGTGTGGGTCTCACGGACGGATCTCCCGATCTGGTTTCATGGTAGTAAATAATTGAGGAATGGAATATGTGTTTTTAATAATATTCGTCGTTTCAATTATTTTATTTAACCACCAATCAAAATATAACTGATAAAACATAAAAGTTTAAAATATATTGAATTCACATTGATATATTTTTATGTGATTTTACAATAATAAGTTAAACTTATTATATAAGTTTCAGCTACAATTCTACTCCAACTAATTTCACGAAACATACTTAGCGAATTGCTTATTGTCCCAGCGGAATTGGGTATTGTTATTTGTGTTGTTGTATACTTGGACCATTTTTTCAGTTCTAATTGTTATTTCTTGCCCAAGGTCCATATAACCTACTCGGCTAGTAATCTAGTACCATGTTTCTTTGTTTTCTCACCCATCTTATATGGATCATGTTATTGGTACACCTCCTGACTCATTTTTACTATTAACTGACATAAAAACATAATTCTTTATCATTTTTTCTTTTGTTTTTTCTGTTTTGTTTCATATTTTCTTTGGATATTTTTTGACATGACATAAAACAATTGGTCAATTAGTAGTTTTATTTCTTAGTTTGTGATGCTCTTAAATAACTTAAACAATGTTAGCTTAAACTAGTAAGGTTTGATCGAAGACTTCATTAACAAGAATTAGTCTTCATTCATCAATGTAGATTCTCCATCTTCATTAACAAGAATTAGTCTTCGTTCATCAATGTAGATTGAAAAATTCATTAACAAGATAAAAGATATCCTCGGTGCAGGGGCGGACCCAAGAGACCAAGTCACCAGGTATACAAATTTTTTTCTATGAGTATAAAGGGTTTAGATCGTAAATAATTTTTTTCACATATTTTGGTGGATTAAGTAATAGTTATGTGACACAAAATTTTGAAACCAAGTTCATATATTTCGGAAAAAATTCGAGACTTTTATACAAAAATTTACAGTAACGACGACAAAATTCATCGAGTTTTTCGTGAATCCCAAAAACCCCCAAGGTCCGCCATGTATACCACCACAAACCACCAATCTTGAAACTACACTCAACCAGTGTGATTCACACGATATTATCAAAAACCAATATAAAGTGAATTGAGTAAGATTGACAAAAACCTCTTTAGTGTGAAAGTTAATAATTTCAAAAAATTATTTCACTATTCTATAATTAATATTAGGAAAATGCATCGAAGTTGTCACATTTTCCTTTTGTAGGCTATGAACTTTTAATTTTTCTTTTGTATACCAAAACTTTGCTAATGTTCCTATTGTAGCCATGATTAGCAAAAAATCTAACGTGGCAAATCTTAATACAAAATGGACCGCTATTGATGTTCTCCTTTAACCCTTTAACTTATTTTTTTTACAAAATCGCCCCCTTTACCCCTTTATTTCCCTTACACTCATTCATAACACACTAACTCTTTTTCCCCCAAATTTCTCTAAGGGTTGAAAATCAAAAGAACCATAATCATGCCATCTTGGACTTCATCCAAATCATGGGTAATCAGTGGTAGAGTTGAATACTTTTGTAAATGTAATCGTCAATTTACAGTACAAACGGCAAAAACAAGGAAGAATCCGGGTAAGCAATTTGTAACATGCTCAAAATGCAATGTTTATGATTTTTTGGATGGTGATCTTCCAAGTAAATACTACAAAGAGTTGTTGTATGATATGTTGCAAAAGCAGAAACAATTGAAGAATCATGTGGAGTATGAATAATTTATTAATGTTATTTGGCTAATCACATTTCCAAGTTGGAAGAAGAGAGAGATGCTACCAAAGACAAAGATGAAATTGTATGATAGGTTGTTTTTCATCATGTTAGGATCTTTCTTAATTGTTTGTGTTAGATTTGGTATGCTAATAGGTAAGTAATGTGATGGTCTAGGTGTTATGGTAGTAATGTAATGGTTTAGGTTTAATGTGTGTAATGTTAGGATCTTTTGTTAATTTATAACACTATGACTGTTTCTAATGTTAACTTTTATGTTCTTAATGGTTAAGTGTTATGTTTGGAATGCAAATGGTTAAGTTTAATTAATACAAATGCAAGCAAATTATGAATACATTAGTTGCTGCAAATGCAAGCAAATGGGTAAGTAAGTGCAAGCAAATGGGTGATAGTTGCAAATGCAAGCAAATGGGTAAGCTGTAAATGCAAGCAAATGGGTAAGTAAGTAATGGGTAAGCTGCAAATGCAAGCAAAAGGGTAATTAAGTAATGGGTAAGCTGCAAATGCTTGCTTACAAGCTGCAAATGCAAGCTACAAATGCAAGCTAACCTGCATATGCTTGCCTGCAAGCTGCAAATGCAACCTGCAAAGCTAACCTACAAATGCTTGCTTGCAACCTGCAAATGCAAGCTACAAATGCTTACTTGCATGCTGCAAATGCAAGACGCAAAGTGATAAGTGTAGAATACACATATCCGCTTGTACCTAAAATAACCCAATTAAACCCAAAACAGACCAAAAATATGCTTGTATTTGTGTTTTGTGTATGCAGGTACGGATAAGTCAAAAATCACAAGAAAACAGTCAAAATCAAGCAAGCACGGACACGAGAATCTGAAGAGTACAAAAAGAAGCCTTAGAATCAAAGCCAATGCCAGAAAAGTCAAGCCTCAGTCAAATCCAGTCAATCATTGGTCAATAAAAGCCAACAAAGCCCAAAAATCCTAGCCATGTCCTTTTATAACAACCACAAGGGCTAGTTTTGCTATTTTTTGAAAGTTATTTATAACTAGAAAGAGAGGAAAGAAAGAGAAGGACCATTTGTGCAAACTTCCCAAAGTCCAACAGTTTTAACTGTCGAAAAAGGGCGCCAACCCTTTTTACTATTCACTCGTCTCCCCCGTTTCACCAAACAGGTAAATCAAAGGGGTTTTCCAAATTAAAGGGTGCTTAGGTCAATTCATGAGCTCACTAACACAAATGAAGGGACAAATCAGTCTTTATCAAGGGATTACTTAGCCTCTCCCAATCAAGGGCCACGTCAACAATGGTGAAAGCACAAGGAAGGTGGGTTTTTATGCTAAAACACTCACAAAAGAAGCACAAATGCATCCAAAAGAGAATGACACGCTGGCAATCTTCAGGTGTCCACAGCTTGATCAAACGGCCACAATTGATGCTTGAATAATTGAAGAAATGATTGGTTGAGATTGAAAGATTAGAGAGCAGGGCAAGAGGGCTAGAATCTTCCAAGGCAGCCTATAAATAGGCCTCACTTCTCACACACAAAGGGATCTAGTTTTTTTTTAGTAAATTTAGTCTAGCTTAAATTTCGTATTTTTCTTAAATGTAATTTTCCTTAAAATGTTTTGTAATTTCCTTTCAAAGTAATGTAATCAGTAACTTCTATTAATGAAATTTAGTTTAAATCATTCATAAGCTCTCTTTTATTGTTATTCAAAAGCTGTCTTAATAAGCCAAAATATCTCAATAAGCTAAAAGCTCTTTCAGTCTATAAGCTGAAATAGAACTTATTTTAAAATTCATTTCATAATTAATCATACCTTAAACCTTAAATTACTCAAAAAAACTTACAGTTTATCATGGAACTATTTGGATATGAGCCTGTGGAAGGTGATCTTAACTTGAAGAGATCCCAAGGACCTTTCCCTCTAGCTTATCAATAAGTCTAGGGAGCTAGTAGCTTGCCTATTATTGGTCCACCCTTGTTATAGCTAGAGGAGTTTGTAAGTTTCTCTTTCATTTTCCTTTAATTCTAGCTTAAATAATGATATCATTGCTTTCATATTTAGATCAGGCTCTTTAGTTGCTTATTTTCTTTGCTTATTAGTGGGGGGTTGTTTTGAGTTTTATCTAGCTAAATCATCTTAGTTTTTGTTTATATCAGTTTTCAATTACTTAGTTTAAATCATGATTTCATATAATAGTCTTAAAAACATCTAAAAAAAAACCAAAAATATAGTAAAGAAGCTTAAGACCCTTAATTATTGCTTATACCTAGTTGAAAATCAATGCTTTTAAAGTAATTTTTAATCTGTTAATTGTCTGGTATTAAGCACTTTGTTTACTAGATTTTCAAAGTATTAGCTAATCGTACATGTCTTTAGAGGTCCGTAAAGTGTGTTTGAGTTTAAGCTAGTTTGTCATCTAAAAGACAAATGCAGTTTTGTGATTATCTTTTTAGATAAGTTTATTGCATAAGTTGAATAAGGTTTTGAGTAATTTGAGGTTGTAGTTTTAAGCTATTAACGATTTTATGGCTTAATACGCTCGACTAGTGCACCAAGGATTTTTCCCTTTGATTTTACTTGTTAAATTCTGAAACTAAGCCCTCCAAGGCTTTAGATCCTTGCTTGGACTTTTGTTTAAACACCTCTATTTGAGTGTGATATCAGTGTAGCGTTTCCTTAGGAAACCTTCAATTTCGTTTTGTGCACTTGTGCAAAAAGTGCACCAGTACTAATCAATAATTTAGAACTGGTACCGAAGTACTAACTAAAAAAAAGTTAGTACTGCTTTCATAAGTTAGTACTCTACTAGGCCACCTTTTGAGCTTAATTTTTAATTAAGGTAAGAATATGATATAGGATCATAAGAAATTTCAAGTAGGCTAAGATAGCTATAAGCTTAATATAAATAAGTATTAGATTTCAATTTCTAGCTAATTACATGCTTATTTTTGCTGACCAAAAAAGTGATAAAAGCCAAAAACAGTGACTTAGGGAATTTTTAAGGTTTTAATTGTTAATTCAGCTTTATTTTGAGTCTAGATTTCTAGCTTAATTAGATTAGATCATAATATTTCCTAATCCTTAAAGTATTAAGTCTAGTTTAGCTTTTTAAACTTTTAAGTCTCATTAGGATTTTGTGCTATTTTGCTTCTTTTCTGAGTTTTAGCCTAGTCATTCCGTCTCAATTTTATGTTGTTTAAAATACTTCTATCTAGCTTAGATTTCTTTGCATTCATAGATAAAGCATTTCATAAGCTTCCCAGAACTCTTTTCCTTTTTCACATTAAGCTTAATTTGAGCTTTTTATAGCTGTTTTGGTAAAACATAGCCCAAACCCCTAGTTTCTGTAACAGCTTATTGCGAAGACTCTTTTAGGCTTGATCCTTGAGTTCAACCATAGTGGCTATTGTTAAAGTGCTCTCCCTACTTCCTTACAACTATGCTCTTTTAAAGTTTATTTGTGTGATAACACTTTAGAAATTTATACTCACAAATGGATTCAGTTTGTTTCGGGGTAAAGTTCACAATGACCATTTCTGTAATTTTTCTGTTTTAGGGTTGTTTTCCATTTAATCCTTGCCCGTAAAGTTTTTAGTCCTTTAGTCCTTAAGTCTTTTTTCACAGTAATCCCTAATTAGTTTTTAATTAAGTTAATTAAGTTTTGATGAATATTTAGGGTTAGGTTATTTTAATTAGTTTAATTAGACTTTAAGCAAAAAGTGAAAATTAGGGCTTTTTTATTTTTATAAAATTCTGCAACCCTATTCTATTATTTAGTATAATTTTTTTATAAATTATAGGATTTTATTTTTAAGAGTTTTATTATTATTTTAGTTTTTAATTAGTTTAAATCTTAGAAAAATTATATCTTTTAATCCAAAAAGCAAAAGAAAAAATGTTTTTCTTTTTCCTAAAATTTTCTTTTGTCCAATCTTAGGTTTATAATTTTAGTTTACATTTTTAGGATTAAAATTTGTTTACTTGTTTATTTGTCGTGTTTTAATTGTTTCCCGTATTAGTTTAATTGTTTAATTATTTTTTTAATTGTCCATTTTAATTGTTGCTTTAGATAATCAAATCATCCATTTGCTCATTCAAATCAGAATCCGAACTAAAACGTGGTTTCAATTTCACTAGTCGTTGGGGAAACGACCCGGGTGATCATACTTACCCGGTTTAATATACGTATTATATATTATATTATATATTTTTGAGAGTGAATTTTATCAAGGGTAACTTGGTAATTTTCTTAATTTCTCTTTTAAAAGTATTATATTTTATATATTTTACGTGTATAAGACTTACCACACCAAGTTTTTGGCGCCGTTGCCGGGGACTAGTGTTTAAGATTCCTTCGTTTTGTGTTTGTTGATTTGGTTTGAAGATCCTTTCGACTTAGAAAGTTTCATTTTTGTTTTATAATTCAAAAAATCAAAAAAAAATTATAAAATATAAAAAGTAAAAATATTTTCTTTTTAGTATAAGTAAAAGATAAAAAAATATATAAAAATCAAAAATATAAAAAAAATCTTCCTTTTTAATTAAAGAAATAAAAATCACCAATTGGTAAAAATACCAAAATATAACATTCTCAACGGAGGTGTTATCATTTCAATTTCCGGTGAACTTGTTGGTTCCCAAATCGAACTAAAGATTTAACACTTGCCATTTATTGGGGTGTCTCAAACGAAGTACTCTCGTCCTTGAAAAGCAATTTTCAAGAGCTACCGTGAAGTATTTGATTATTTGGTTTAAGTCTCTTTCGTGTAACCGTTAAAATTCGATACCAAAAAAAAAATTAGTGTAAAGTTTTGTTTTTTGATTTTATCTTTTCTTTTATGCGTCACTCGTATCGCATCACGAAGACGTAGACCAACAACAAAACTTACGGTTGAACCAAAGATGAACAAAACGTTGTTCCATGCCGACAATCGTTAACGATGCCCAAAGTTACAAGCTCCCATCGAGGGGTATGAATATGCTATAGTTATTCCACCAATCAATGCTAACAATTTCGAGCTTAAGCAACCTTTAATTAATCTTGTGCAAAGTAACAAATTTACGGGTAGACAAGACCCTCACAATCACCTTCGATTTTTTAATAAGGTCACTTCAACGTTTAGACATCCAAAGTTCCGAACACTTCGGTAAAGCTTTTGCTTTTCCCTTTTTTCTCTAGACGGTGAAAGCCCGAGAATTGGTATAGACAAAGAAATCACCTAGATCAATTCGCACATGGACGACCTTGTTCCAATTCATAAACCCACTTCTACCCACCATCGAAACAACTTACCCATCCGAAACAAAAACAATACCAATTTTTTCCAAGAAACCCAACGAAACCTTTTAAAACGAAGCATGGAACTTTTAAAGGACTCCCTTCTCAATGTCCTTACCATGGCTTTCTCGGTAACTTCACACACTCGAATACTTTTACAATTCTTGAATTCAAACTAAATAAAAAGGCTCAAATGCCTAGATTCTTCAGCGTGGACAATTTCTTAGATAAAATGCCTCAATGAAGGTTTAGCAATCATTGAAAGCAAGTCAAAAGTTCGTTAACTCAAGAATTCGCGCTAATGATATTCAAGAGTGAGTACGGATGCTCCTCTTTCTAATTCTTCACCTTCTAATAATTCTTTCGATATGCAACAAATAGCCGCTTCTCTCGAGGATAAGATGACTATCAAGATGAACAAGATGTTGAATGAAATGAAAGCTTTAGTTGTTACTCCTGCACCAGTCAAAGCAGTTGAGGAAGTATGTGTTACTTGTGGATCGAATCACAATTTTAACCATTGTCCGTTAACTCGAGGTGGAAACGATTTTCCCGTTTTTCATGACAATATCCAACAATTTCAACAAACCGCAGCTGTTGGTAATTTTCTCCAAAGAAACCAACCTTCCAATTTGGCAAGTCAAATGAAACCACCAGGTTTCAATCAACCAAATGTCCAAAACAACCAAAACCGTTATCAAGGAACCAATTCTAATTTCAACCAAAACCGTGGAGGAAACTTTAATCAAAACCGTCAAAACAACCAAAATCAAGTTTATCAAGCTCCACCATATCAACCACCAATCAATCAAGTTTCACCTTACCTATAACACCCTGTGTTTTCAAGTCATTGACGACGTCGATAAACCTACTATTTATTTTTAGTGTCGTACGCGTTTGCTTGGTTGAAGAATGTTCAAAATCAAGGTCAAAATTTGCAGAATCAAATGGCTAATGTTACAAGTTTGTTGACAAGTCTTTGTGATAATTTCAAAAATTCAGCCTCTACTTCAAATTCAGGAACTCTTCCAAGTCAAACCGTAACTAACCCTCGTCAGCAAATTAATGCTATCACCACAAGGAGCGGTAAGGCTTTGGAAGAACCTTCGATTCCTCTTGTTCCTTCACCCGATGTTTCAAAACCTCAAAAAGAACCTGAACAAAACCCCCTAGACCCCCGTCAAACGGAAAAAGTGCGAAAATCCAAAATTGGAAAATACCCGCACCATGTCCATCTTCGGAAGAAGATTCCATTTTCATTGAAATCCCAAAACCAAAAGCAAAGAAACCGTTAGTCTTGATCCTAATCCTAATTCGTACCCATCTAAACTTCCATATCCTGAGAGAATGAAAGTGAGAGAACACGATAAACCAAGTGCTCAACATAGCCGGTTCTTGAAAATGTTCAAACAACTTCGTTTAGAGATTGGATTGAAAGATGCTCTTGTCGAAATGCCAAAGTTTAACAAATGGTTAAGCTCGTTGCTAAGAAACAAAGAGAAGCTTGAGGAGATTGCTATTACGACTGTGAATGCCGAATGTTCCGCTATCATCATGAACAAAGTCCCCGAGAAACTCGAAGATCCGGGAAAATTTCTATCCCATGTGCTTTACAAGAACTCAAAAGGACTAGTGCTCATATGCTTTAGGCCGATTCAGGAGCTACATTAATCTTTTACCTCATTCTATCTACAAGAAACTTGGGCTTGAAGCATTGACTCCTACTCGTATGACACTCGAAGCTGCCAAACCGTTCCATTCGCACCCGATAGGGGTATATGTCTGAGGATGTTAGTTAGAGTCGAATGGTTTCACTTTTTCTTGCCGGAAAAATTTTTTTATTTTGTGGTGGTTAATTTTGAACCCGACCCGAGAGTGCCTATTATTCTAGGAAGACCTTTCCTTCGAACCGCAAAAGCTCTAATTGATCTGTATGAAGAGAAATTGACTTTAAGAGTAGGAAAAGATGAACTTGTTTATTATGCCGATAAATCTGAGAAAAACAAAGATAAGAATTGTGTTCACGCCATCTCTATTATCGATTTTTCGAAAGAAGATCCGTTTTAGTGGCAGTACCACTAATTCTCTTCATCCTAGTTCTTCTCCGGTGAAGACTAGTGATAATATTGAGAAGTTCACCGATGAACTTGCTCCTTTGGATTCGTTACCATCGGGTAATGATGACTCAACTCTTAAGAAGGAATTTCATGAAGTAAATTTTCAAGTTTACTCAAATCCTCTTTTCGAATTCGATGAAAGTTTCAAATCTAGCAACGTGAATCCGCTCTTTGAAGAAAATAATAAGGATGTCGAGATTAAGTCTTCTTCTTCCTCCACACTTACTTCACCGGAAGCAAGTGAATTAGAAGATTATCTTGAAAAAGATTCGATTCCACCGGGAATTGATCTTACCCTCCCTACCACCCTTGAAGTTTTAAGTAGCAATCCTACTTTCCCTACTCTCACCAAAGAGAAGGTTTGTGCATGGGAGACGCCGATGTTTTTCTCGTTAGTCCGATTTGTGTGGAAAATGATGACTCGAATTGCGATTAGGAAAAAGATAATTTGTATCTTGGCAACTTATTTACATAAGAAACCAAAAATTCTTTCTCGTCCTCAAGAAGTTGAAGAAATCAAGGAAAAAGAAGATGAAATTTTCACGTGATGTTCCAATCAATATCATTGTCATGCCAATTCAAATCACTTTCGATAATCCAATTGATTTTAATGATCATTTTTCCAAACCAAAGGACTTGAAAAAGGACTTACCCATTTCATTTGACTCTACCTCAACAAGTATTTTACCACATCCTTCTTTAGTTCCGACTCGCCTTTCACTGAATAACTGCGGAGGGTTGTCGGCTAGTGTTTACCTTGAATTCTCATCGGAAACAAGGATAAAGTATTCCAAACCAGGTATACTAGTTTCTCAAGCCATTCATGATAAAAATCTTGTAACATTAAAGGAGAAGTTAAAAGAGAACATTTCCTCCGGGACTCTTTTAGCTTTCAAAAAAACCATCATTTCTTCTACCTCCGGCAGAACCACCCAATGAATGTTTGAAGAATGTTGTGCTTAATTTCTACCAAAGTAAGAAGACGTTTCCTCTAAATGTTGAAGATGTCAATTCCTTTGCATTTATCATTTGGAATTTTCTTCCATTCTTCACTTACAATAAGGAATTTCCTTTCATTTTTTCCTATAGAAGTGAGAATTTTATTTTTGATCCCGGAATCCTCACAATCCAGTGGCAGTTTCAATGAACGTTTCTATTTGCTCTCCCTAAGGACAACTAAATTCAGGGATCCGAGTCGAGCTAGACGACTCTATTAATAATAAAAAACAAAGCCGCTTCGTGGGAGGCACCCCATGCTTATCCTTTTCTTTTCATTTTCTTTTTATCTTTGTTGCTTCCCCAAGGACAAATTAATTCGGGGGCGAGTATAGCTTACTCGGTTAACAAAAACTAAGCCGTTTTAAGAGAAATTTTTTTGAGCTAACAATGTAAAAGAGAGAAGAAGCTTGTTCTTTTTCGTCTCTTGTTGGTTGTTTGTGATTTTTGTCTAGGTTTTCCGGATTTTGGAAGCTTCATGGTTCAATATTGTGGAAGGACAAAGCAATTCCCACAATTTCCATCGATGGTCTCCAATCTTCTCTTCATAAATAAGGAAATCTCTTATCTTTGTTCTTTATCGAACTAACATCTATTCTTTTGGCATGGCCTTAGAATTTTTGTTAAAGATTCCTTTTGACCCTTATTTTTAAAAACTTTGAGGACAAAGTTTCATTTTAGTTTGGGGAAGGATATCTTCGATATTGACTTGCACTTCACACAACCTTGTTTGAATCTTTTTGAATTACTTTTTTGTGAAAAAGTGAGGAAAATTTAAAATTTTTGCTTACAAGAAAAGCTCAAAAGAAGCTTAAAAAAACACCTCTTTTTGGTAGTCCGTTGGTGAGAAATAGGAGTTAATTTTGACTTGACCGGGTGAAAATGCCCTAGCTAGTTCTTTAACCTACCTTTTGATAGGCCAACTTTCACAAATCCTATTGCTTTGGATTTTTAAAATGTTGAAGAACAAGAAATGATGTAGTTAAATATAATGTATTTGTTTAAAGCAAGTGTTTCTTACTTTGGAAAACCTAAAAGCTTATATGAATGATTTTTTGTCTTTTTAACTCCATAAGCTCTTTTAACAAACTTAATCATAACGTACTCTTTTAATTAGCTAAGTCAACCAATGTCTTTATAAAAAGTCTTACATTTTGAAAAAGAAATTCATTTAATAAATGTAAGTAAGATTTTTGGTTTCAAATTTATAAGTTGTTTTCTAAAATGAAAATTTTCCATTCTTCAAAAAGATAATTATAAAAAGAAATGCCAATAGAAGCAATTCTAATGCAAAAGCATTATTTTTTCGTGCCAATGAAGCATTCGAGAAAAATAGAAGTAACAAAAGTTTTATATGTACTTTTTTAATCGTTGGCGATCCATGTTGAGAGAAAGACTCGGTGGGGTCGCAACTAAGGATTAAAACTATGTACGTGGAATCAAGGTTCGTAGGCATTCACCACTAGGGAGCGAGGCCTAGGTGATGATTGCAACTAAGGGACTTTGGATTCTAGGCTTTGTAGGAAAAGGTGTTGTCGCGATAACCTACAAACGTTAGCAGCGGAGTGGGGGTTCGAACTAAGAACACCGGTTGTTGTTGCGATATCCTATTTGGGAGAAAGGCCTAAGTAGGGGTTCGAACTAAGAACAACATTCCTATTGCAAGAAAGAAAATAATTATAGTACATGAAAAATAAAAAAAGAATGGTTAAAAATTTCATTTTCTCAAATCAATTTATAAGTTTTGTTTCCTAATCTCTTTTAGCTTTGAGTCAAGGTTTATCTATGTTATTAACATTTGAGCTCACAAGGCTTATTTTTGTAAAGCTTAGATGAATTTCAACTATGAAGATAAATTGATCTATGGTTGAGTTAAAAAGAGTGCACAATAAACATCTTAATCATCCTTTAATCCCGGAAGTGAAAAGTTCACAAGTTATAAGTACAAACTTTAAATCATTTGGACTTATATTGACAGATGATCTTGTTTATCAGCTTTATTAGTTTAGTCTTGAAAAGTCAAGGATGACGAATTTTCCTCTTTTGTGCTCTATTAATCGGGAGTAGCCTTTTTTTTTTATAACGATGAGCCTAAAGTTGCAAAGTTGCAATGATTGCCAATAACGTGTTTCCATAAGAAAACCTATGCGAAAAGTGAAAAATTGTTCTAAAAGATAATCATAAAAGGGTTTTAACAAGGCATTTTTGAACTATTTCTATATTTACAAAGTGTACACTCATAAAAATGCGTGAGGACAACGCATTCCCTTTTAGTTTGGGGAATTTTGATATTTGCTTAATTGTATATGTAAATTGCCCGGGATTTTGCCAAATAAAAGCCAATAAAACGCCAAAAGAATAGAAAAAATGTGCTTTTGTGTCTATTTGTGCAGGAAAGGATTAAAAGGACAAAAAGAAGCAAAAATGATCAAAAATCAACAAGAAACGGGAAAAAGACAAAGAGACAAGAGCAAGAGTGAAAAATCAGCCGGATCAGCCCGACACAGCAAGAAATGAAGTCAAGAGTCAAATTAAAAGTCAAAGGGCCAAGATTGACAAGTGTGCAAAGTTTCAAGGGTTTATTTGAAGATTTGAAGATCAAGGACTAAAGTTGTTAAAGGTGCAAAGTTGTTTTGAAAAGAGAAAAAGGGAAATATGAAACACAAGGGCCAAAACTGTCAAAATTGAAACCCCAATTTACACTACAATTGGGCGGTGCAATCACAAGGACGATTCTTGCCAATACTCCATACTTTCAAACTGAAACCGCGTTTGTCGCAACAGCCTAACAGCCCTAACAACATTTCCCGCCAAAATTCTACACAAACCCAACTTCGAAATTCCCCACCCCCGCTCCTTTTTAACAATCAAATTCGTTAATACACCTTTCCCCACTCACAAGCAACCACGTGGCAACACATGATTGGTCCGAACACCTCTCTTCTATGATCAAACGGCCACAAGTTACTTATAAAAGATCAAGGGCTAGGATTCAAGGGATCATTCTAGAAATCTTCCTCATCTTCACCTCTTCTCTATAAATAGAGTGTTAGGACATCATTTTTGAGGGGTTGTTTTAGTTTTAAAAACTTTACTTTGTAATTTTCATTTTCAAGCAATTTAAGCTTTCACTTTAAGCACTTAAGCTTTTAAGCTCTTGTAATCGTTTCCTTTGAACTTGTACTATTTTAATTCAGCAATACAATTCGTTTTACACATTTATTAAGCTTTTGTTTTCAAGTATAAGTCAAATTTAATCCAAAAAGCTCTAAATAAGGCACTTTTGAGCTTTTTAATTCTAAATAAGCAAAATTTTCATAAAAGCTTTGTGTTTTAATGCTTTCATTTACATCAGTTTAACTCATTTATATCTTAAAATGATCACTTGAATTCATAAGTTTCAAATTGGAAGTCCACAAGGAGTAATGAGCTCTATCTAGCTTATTGAGCTTAATGCTCTTTGGTTTAGAGGCTTTGGAAGCCAATAGGTGTAAAATTTGAGCCACTCACTCTACTAGAGTGGCTCTTGTGCTGAGACTCCAATAATTCCAGGTTTAAATTCCTAAAGTCTTAGTTTAGCTTAAATTTAGCTTCTTACAATTGCTTATTTCTATTAAAAGTTTGCTTAATTCCTCGCAATTATGGATTGATTAAGTCAATAATAGTTATCTTAACGGTTTAAGTGGAATAAAATTGTGCTAATGTTCACTCTTTCAAATAATCCTTCCTAGTAGTAATAGATTAAGCTAGTAGAGTAACTAGCCTAATCTCTCAATAAGCGGTGGTGTTTAAGAGCTTAAATAAGCAAGATAGCTTAGATATAGTAAAAGTGGATATAAGGTTTAAGCTGTTTTAGTTTTAAATAAAATTTTAGTGCAAAGTAGTTTGACAGCTTTCTATTAAGGGAGTGTTTGGATTAGGCTGTAATTGACTCTTAAAGTCAACTCTACTCTGTCAAAACTTATCATTCAGCTAAGTTAGGGTGTTTACAAAGTTTTACAACAAGTTTTTAAAGGTAGGTTTTAGTTTACAAAGTGAGAGTGTAAAATCTTTTTCTAGCACCAGGGCAAATTTCTGTTGAAATAGGTTTAGATTTTAAATTCTTAAGAGCAACTTAGAGTAAAAAGGAGTGTTGTGTGTGTTTAAGTACATTTAGTAATGTGTTAACTCTCAAGTGTCATCATGCATTTGATTACCAGGCCAAGTGCATCAGCATAGGGGTGTATCAGCAACAACCAACAGCATTTTGATTCCTAGCTTAAGTTCCTTATTGAATTTTCATTATTAGTTAGAATTTTGCAAAAGCTTTTATCTAGGTTAATTCAAAGCAAGTAGCTTAACTGATTCATGAAATTTCAGCTTATAGGGATTAGAAATAAGCAATTTAGCTCATTATTAAAAAGCTCAAAAACAGTTCATTAAAACCTTGCACTTTTCAACTTAATTTTCTTTCTAAATTTGTTAACTCTAGGTTAATTTTAGTTTAAATCTTCTTAATACACATCTTAAACTAGAATTAGCTTCTTTTTGTTTTCAATTTCACCTAGAAATAAGCTCAATATAAGCTAGAATTCAAAAAGATCTTTAAACTAGTAGTTTCTGTAACAGTTTTCATTTTGCTTATTTTCTAGCTTATTCTTTGGTAAAAAGTTGATAGTGCTTTTGTTAAAGTTGTTAGAAATAAGCTGTTGAGTAACTTTGTAGTTTTAAGTTTTGGGGGGGGGTTGGGTAGTGGGGTTGGTTGTGTGTTATTTTTGTAGTTTGTGTTGGTTTGTTTTTGTTTTTTTTGGTAAGTTGTGAGGGTGTTTGTTGGTTGTGTTGTGGTGGTTGGGTAGTAGTTTTGTTTTTGTTTTATGGTGGGGTGTGTTGTGTGTGTATTGTGTTTTGTGTTGTGTGTTTTGGTTTTGTTTGGTTTTTTATTTGTTGTGGTTGTTGTTTTTGTTGTTGTTGGTTGTGTGTGTTGTTTGTGTGTTTTTGTTTTGTTTTTTGTGTGTGCTGAAAATCACTTTTAAATATCAAAATAAGCAAAAGCGCAGGGTCAAGTTGGAAACTTTCTTCTTAAAGATTTAGGGTTTGGCCCGTTTTCTCTTGCTGAGAAAGATTTTCTAAAGTTCACCCGCCAACCCCTGTTCTTTCCCTTTCTACCCTTTCTAAACCTGTCTTTTCTAGAAAAATAATTAGGTTTAATATTTTTCAATTTAGTTTTATTATTTAGGGTTCTTAGTTTTAATTACACAATTTAGGGTTCAATTAGGTTTTAAAAATTGGGGCTTTTTGTTCCATAATTTTTCTGCACATTTTTAGAGTTTAAAAACCATTTTTCTATATTTTTAAGATTTGAATTGAATTTGTTTTCTAAATGTAGCATTTTATTTTACTTTCGAAATTAGTTTAATTTAGTTAATTATTGTTTAATAAATTGTGCCTCCTTTAATTTTAGTAGCATAAATAAATCAAAAAATATCTCATTATCCCTTATTCAAATCAATCATTCTCCGAACGAGATCGAGTTTCCAAGCATGAGTCGTGTGGGGAAAACGACCCGGGTGATCCTACTTACCCGGACAAAAACATACGTATTATAATATTAAATTAATCTATTTTGGAGATAGAATTTTATATCAAGGTAACTGTGGTACCTTCTAATAACTCTCACTCTACGGGATTATATATATATTATATTAATATTTAGTAGATATAAAACTCGCAATCAATCACTTAGATGGGAAGTCTTTGGATTGACCTGAAACCTAGAACAAGCACAGACTACAAACATAATATCAGGCCTAGAAGCAGTCAAGTACATTAAAGAACCAATCATGGATCTATAAAGATGTACATCCACATCACTAGCTTCCACATCCTTGACTAAAGGCTTCTGGGTCTCAATTGGGGTACTAGCAGTCTTAAAACACTGACAAAATCCAACAAACTTCTTCGGATTTCTGCAACATAACATTGAATCGGGACATTTGACTTATAAAGATACCATCTTCTTTCTGTTTGACTTGTAATCCAAGAAAGAAGGTGAGCTCTCCCATAGAACTCATCTAAAATATACTATTTATTAATGCCTCAAATTCATCACACCAAGATTTCTTTGTAGAACCAAAAATGATATCATCCACATAAACTATGCACATTATGATACATGTTTGTCCTTCTTAATGAAAGAGTCTTTGTCAATAAGTTCCTCTTTTGTATCTATTCTTCAACAAAAAGTAGATAAAGTACATACGCAGCTCAGAGAGCTTGGTGTAAACCATAGAGAGCTTTTCACTACTTTGTGAACCTTTCTTAGGTAACTTAGGATCTATAAAACTCTGGAGGTTAAGACACGTAGACCTCCTCATCAATATTTGCCATACAGGAAGGCACTTTCGACATCTCATCTGATAGACTAAGGAATTCCCATGTAAGAAGCAAAAGGCTAAAAATATCCTAAGGCCTTTGTTTCAATCACTGGCCAATTAAGATAGCAAAAACCTCATCATAATCTATCCTTTCCTCTTGCCTATGTCCCTGAGCAACTAACCTTGCCTTATTTCTAACCACAACTCCTCTCTCATCCTTCTTATTTCTGAAACCTATTTTGTTCCAATTGCCTTCTTCCCATAAGGCAAATCTACAAGAAATCCAACGTGTCTGCGATATCTTGTGAATTGCAAGCAGTTCTGTCCCTGCATAGCGATCAACCCAAACTTTCATCTCCATGCGCATTCATAAGATCTTCTTAGTAGGTTTCATTTTGAGACAAGAAACAAGCAAATAAACAATGCTGGAAATCCTTATGATTATTTCTCCTTTGCTTTTGAATATAACTTACAAAAGCATGGGCTCCAGAACTTTTGGTCACTTTGCTTCTTGTTTGAACTGCTGATTGTGGATCTCCAAGAATTAGAGTTGAAGGATGAATTGAGTTAATCCTTGATGTGGGAATAGGACTGACATTCACAACAGGTTCTAAATTTGTAAAGTCAGCCACTGCACCCTCATCATCATAAGATGAATTTGTAAAATACCATCAGTAGGATGGGCATAAATTTCCTCAAGTGCAACGTATTTTTCTGAATCATCTTGGCAGTAGTGGCTAGATCAGTGAAGGATAATCCACCATAAGGACTGGCAGTACTAACTGGTGTGCTAGCAGTATTAATTATGTTAGTACTGCTAGCTTTAGCAGCTCCTGCTTAAAGAAGCAAATCTTTAGTTTCTTGGGCAAACTCCTTCCTGGGAGCTTCAGCTGCATCATTAGCATCATGTTCTTGCCTCTTAAGTCTTTTAAGTTCATCCAAAAAGACTTGATCCTCCTTATCTACTGGCTTCTCATCTGTCTTTAAATCGGGATGTTTGTTAGGTGCTTCACCTTCATCCTTTGCTGTTGACCTCTTGACTGTTGAAGAATAAGAAGACCAAATTGGCAGTACAAAGTAGTCTTGAGCAGATTCAGCTTCTTTTTCAGAATCAACTGCATCAATAATATCTTTTGTACTTGCATTGTGATTAGCGTCTTGTGGACCTGCATGTTTATTAGCTTGATTCTCTGATCTCACAAGTTGATAATTCATTGAATCAGTTAAATAATCAAGATCAAACAGCCAAGTTGGTCCTTTCCCTACAACATTGGGTTTATTTTCTAAAAAGGTTATGTGCAGGTTTTCTTCAACTCTCTTGGTTTCTAAATTGTATACCCTAAAGGCCTTGCTTTGTAGAGAATACCCAACTAAAAATCCTTCATCTGATTTCCCATCAAACTTGCCCAGATGGTCAATGGTATTAAAGATGGTCACATGGCACCCAAAAGGTCTTATGTAGCTTGTTATTGGTATTTTACCAGTGACAAGTTCATAAGGTGTCTTATTTTGAGGCTTGGTCACTAATACCCTATTAAGAACATAACAAGCAGTACTAACTGCTTCAGCCCAAAAAGTGTTAGGTAAAAATGAATCTGCTAGCATAGTCCTAGCAGCCTCAATAAGGGTCCTGTTTTTTCTTTCAGCAACTCCATTTTGTTGTGGAGTTCTGGCATTACTGTATTCCCTCTTGATCCCTTTAGACCCACAGAATTCAATAACATCCATGTTCTTAAATTCTGTACCATTATCACATCTAATAGTTTTAACTTTTTGATTTAATTGGTTCTCAATTTGTCTTATAAAGTCCTTAAGGATTGTACTAGTTTCATCCTTAGTTCTTAAGAAGAACACCCAACTAAACCTGCTAAAATCATCAGTGATAACCAGGCAATAAGTCTTATGGTTTAAGCTCCTTATAGATGTAGGTCCAAACAAATCCATATGAAGAAGCTGTAAGGGCTGACTAATGGAGCTCACTGATTTGGCCTTACAGGAGGCCTTGTGTTGCTTTCCTTTCTGACAAGCAACACAAGTGTGGTCATTTTGAAAAATCTTTAAAGGTAAACCTCTTACAAGGTTTCCCTTTACAAGTTTTTTTATGTTTTTAAAGTTAACATGACCCAACCTCCTATGCCATTTGTTAGATTCATCAATTGTGGCCTTTGCAATTGAATAAGCTAAACCTCCTGAAAGAACAATGTTCTCAAACAAGCCAAACCTCCAGAAGGAACAATGTTCTCAAACAAGCCAAACCTCCAGAAGGAACAATGTTCCCTAGTTGAAAACTATAACATTATTGTGTTGTCTAGGAATTCTAAGTAATACTTGATTTTCATCAGGTAACTTCAATTCAGGAGACAACACAAGACATTCAGTGTCTATAAAGAGAACCTTGTTCTTCTTTTCACACATCTGTGACACAGAAAAGAGATTGAAATGCTGTAGTTCTTTCACAAAGCACACATCCTTAAAATCTAACTTTCCTATTTTTATTTTACCTTTACCAGTTATGTAACCTTTACTTCCTCCAAAAGAAACAGGGCCACCATTAAAGTCTTGATATTCAGCAAGGTAGGCCTTGTTTCCAGTCATGTGCCTAGAACATCCACTATCAACAATCCCTTTGTTCTATCAACAATCCCTTTGTTCTGTAAAACTCTTTGTGGATAATCCTGCACATTAAATAAAAGAGATTAGATTCTCTTAGGGACCCAAGCCTTTTTAGGCATGAGTCTGCCTAGTGGATCTTTGAAAGTAACATAATTTCTAGGACATGATCCACCATTGTATTTGGTGACATTATGCTAGTAATGTCTTTTTGGTCTCTGTTAGCCTCAAAATATTGAGTCGAACAAGAAGTTCATTCATTAGGAATATTAGGTCTCGGTCATTTATGTAGTAAACGTTGTAATAGGCTAGATGGGTAAACGGGCTCGTAAATGTAAGCTAATATTGTATGTGTATCGGGCTACATGCCTCATGTAGTTGTGTAGGGTATATATACCATTTTCCATCAAGGAAAATGGTGTTGATTCATTTGTAAGATTTCATTTGTTTAATCAACCATTCTCATTTTTCTCTCTTTAATTCTCTCTCTAACTTCTTTCTAAAATTCTTCCTTTTCTCTTATATATTTTTCTTGTATCAATAGTGAAGTGAAGGTGATATTGGGTTCCGACATTTGGTATCACTCGCCACGGGTGGGTTTAGTATTTTGTTGGTCTCGGCTTATTTTACTTCTTTTATATTTTTTTTCTTTCTCTTGTTGACATCACGTTTTGGTTGACATCACGTTTTGGTTTTCTTTCTTTTATCGATTTTGGACTTATATCACGGTTTGGATGCAAAACTGCTTATAGTCATTTTGGTTCCTACGTCAAAAACAAACTATTGCAGTTTTTTTTGAGTATTTCTTTTTGTCAAGT
The DNA here is from genome assembly GCA_026074375.1 of Tanacetum coccineum. Classification (NCBI taxonomy): domain Eukaryota; kingdom Viridiplantae; phylum Streptophyta; class Magnoliopsida; order Asterales; family Asteraceae; genus Tanacetum; species Tanacetum coccineum. The sequence goes on from BQNB010009686.1 coordinate 68,334, forward strand.
GTTGGGAATTAAAAGTCTTCTTAATACTGTTAAATATTAATGCTACTAGTCAATAATAAAAGAGAAGTTTTAACTAGAGACATTAATGTTGATTGAAGACATTAATGATGATTGAAGACTATATGGTTGAAGACTTTATGTTGATTGAAGACATTAATGATAATTGAAGACATTAATGATGATTGAAGACTTTATGATTAAAGACTTTATGTTGATGAGAAGTTTAATGGAGGTGATTAATGTTGATTGAGGAGTTACAATTGATTATGGAAAGTATTGAATACGAACTAGTTTCTTCAACGAGAGCCGAACGAGTGAAAAAACTTAAGAGCCGAACGAGTTTCATCTACTTGAATCGAACGAGTGAAACTTGATCACCGAACAAAATAAGAGCCGAACGAGTGAAACTTGACGAAAACAAAAACTTAAACGTTTTTACAAATTTTCGGTTTTTCGGTTTCGTGTGACGGTAAACTACGGGACTTGAGACCTTTACCGTTGAGATCGTGACATCGTTTCGATCAACGTGGTATATTCGGATTTTACCGACGATAACCATACGCGTTTGAAAGAGCATATATACACACGTTTCATTTTTGGTGAATTTTGAAATACGAACAAGAAAGAAAAATGGTGGGAAATTTTTTAATTATTAAACCAAAATTGGAAATGTACACATGCAGTCCCTGAACTTAAGGTGGTTTTCAAAGTTCGTCCTTTGTTTCTTTTAAAACACTTTTTGTTAATTTAGGCTTACACCGTCTGTCCTTACTTGAGTTTTAATCAACCGTTACTCATCTCAAGTTGAAAGTTTGTGCACCGTTCATCGTTTTAGCTCACAAATCGTTAACAAAAGTTCAAGTTCTTCAACAACAACAACGATTTCACCAACAATAATTCTATTTTTACGGTTTTTTCTTGATTTAGTAAAATCCCGCGAAATACTCTTGTATTTTCTCGGTTTAGTCAAGACTTGTAAAATCCCGTAAAATAGTTTTCCACAACAACAACAATCTCTTTACCTGCTTAAGATCCTTCAAATCATTTTCACTTCACAATTCACGGTAAAATGGAAACGAAAGATACTTTATCTTCGTGTTCGTATTCAGATGAACAAGACATGCAACAAATGCTAAAACAAGCAAAGATCTTGAAAGGGTGGTGCCTACACGTCCTTAGTGCACCATAAATCTAATTACACACGATACTTGAACAAGGCATCACAAAAAGATGAATTTGAACCTGTGCCAGTTGTTAGTCATATTTTTGGTGAAGATGTTAACACATTCACAAGAACGTTCTCTCAGAACATGGATACACTAGAACAACAACTTACCAAAGAAACTATTCTTGAGTCCAACTGCCAGAATGCCTTTAGAGAGTGCTCAAGACCAATTTGCGAAAATTTTCAGCTCCGATGCTAATAAAGCCCTCAACGTTTAATGGTATGTATGCAAGAAAGTACCTTCCAACGCATATACTAGCATGGAACCTCACCTCTTCAAAGAAATAATACTAAAAAACTTTGAGTTTCATTGAATATTTATATGCCAAAACAAGCATCATGCACAAAAAGCGATTTCAGAAAAGGTTGGATGACAAAAAGTTGCAGATTCAAGAATGCACAGTTCAAGAAGTTAAAGCATTGGATGCTATTTCAGAAGACAAAGCAAAAAAGTGTTGCATGGTATCTTTTTGAAAACTTCATTCACACCTCAAGCATCTTTCACACGACCAACTAAAAGGAACTCGAATGCGGATTCCTTGAATCAAACGTGGCATATTGCAACACTCTTTGGGTCAAGATGTTGATACTTTTATAGGCATAATATTCCTAAACATGGATCAACTAGAAAAGCAACTTGACAAAGAACAATTTCAAGAGATTGGATCCATGGCTGCTTTTAAAGTACTCGAGACACAGTTTCAGATGTTCATCAAGTCACGGATTTATCTGGATGATGAATTTGTTGTAATGACACGCAACTACTTTCTACAATACACTCAACTCGAGATTCCAGAATTCCGTGACACACTGATCCAACACATGGAATCTGTTAAGAAGTCGATTGATGAAAGAGCAAAGCATAAACAAGAGTATAACAGCTGGGTGAATGAAAGACAAATGCAGACAACAGAGGATAAGGTTGATTCGAGTAAAGCATTGGATGCTAGCTTGGTTGATACAGAAAGTAGTGGGACAACATTAAAAGAGCAAGATACAAGCAGCAGATCAGGGAATGATGCACATGCTGATGATGCATATATCAGACCCATATATGATGAAGAGGCAATGACTGAGGTACAAACAACTGCTGAAATCAATATCTTTGCTACTAGACAACAGATACTGAGCAACCTGAATTCAATAATGAAGGAGAGGTTGACCAGAATGCTGAACAATGTCATGACACATGTCCTTTGCCTGCTACATTAACTGATAACCAGACAACTGAACTCTCAAATCAATCTCTTGAATCTGAAAATATTCGTCTCAAAAAGACCGTTGCCCAATTTCAAAAAGATTTTTTAAGAATGGAAGCACATTGTGTTAATCTTGAACTTAAATATCAAAATCAAGCTTTAAAAGAAGGGCAACATGGTCAATTTTTGAATGTAAAAAGTAATGAAGCCAAGGTTAAGCATGACATAGATGAAATTGAAACAATAAACATCGAATTGCAACATAAAGTGGCTAAGTTACTTAAGGAAAATGAGACTTTGAAAAGGCATTACAAAGAAATGTTTGATTCTATCAAGACAACAAGAGCTAAGAACATAGAACACACAACTTCTTTGATTGCAAATAATGATAAATTCAAAGCTCAACTTCAGAAAAAAGGGTTTGCAATTGCAGCATTAAAAAATGAGTTAAGGAAATTAACAGGAAATAATATGAATACTAAGTTTGCAAAATCGTCAATCTTAGGGAAACCAGCTTTACAACCACGTAGAAACCAATCAGTTGTTAGACAACCGACTGCGTTTAAGTTTGAACGACCTTGAATTTCAAAGCAACGGTTTGCCTCCCAAGTTGATGTCAATAATGATTTGTCAAAACCAGTCACTACACATTATTTTCCTAAGGAAAGAGAATCTGTTGTTGCAAAACCTCATCACATGATTGCACCTGGCTCATCTAGGTATAGCTCAAATGACATGGTTCATAAACACTACCTAGAGGAAGCTAAGAAAAAGATACAAGAAAGTAGTAGGAATTTAGAACCTAGTGTTATGCCTTCTGCTAGATCACAAAGCATAACTAATGATAGCAAACCAAAACCTAGGATCAATAACCAAAAGTCTAGGAATTGGCTTGCATCTAAGAGTAGTTGCGTCACGACAAAGACTGTGCCCATAGCAGAACACTCTAGGAATTCTAGAAGTTTTTCTGACTCCAAACATTTTGTTTGCTCAACATGTCAGAAATGTGTCTTTAATGCCAATCATGATTCTTGTGTAACAAAATTCCTGAATGAAGTCAACTCACGTGCTAAGGTTCCATCCAATAAGACAACAAAAAGATACATACCCGTAGAGCAAACAAGTTTTGCAAAGAAACCAGAAAGACAGATCCCAAAAAGACACAGGTCTTCAATCAAAAAGACTTCTGTTGTCCATGAGAAAACAATGACTCCTAGATCTTGTCTTAGGTGGAAACCGACGGGTAAAATTTTCAAGACAGTTGGTCTTAGGTGGGTTCCTACTGGAAAGATATTCACCTCTAGCACAACCAAGGTTGACAGTGAACCCACAAATGGTTTTCAGAATGAAGATATCACTAACCAATATGAATACCGAACAAACTCATGATATCACTACTGATACTCGTTAGCTTTAAGTGCAGGAACGACTCAGAGTTGTTTGCAAAAAAGACTGATACCATCAAAAACAGGCTTTAACGGAATTTTGAGCCTGATGAACGAACTAATGACTTCTGAACATAACAATTCATAACACATGACATTCATCGACCACGAGGGAGGGAGGGGAGGGATGGGGGGATGAGGGGGGGGGGGGAGGGGGGGGGGGGGGGGAGGGGGGGGGAGGGGACGGGGGGGGGGGGGGGGGGTTGGGGGGGAGGGTGTTAACATTTATGGGGGGGGTGTTTAGCGTTGGATTATAAGATTGGTGGTTTGTAGAAAGGTTCTTTCTGATGGAGAACAAACTTTTAAGACCAAACGTTTGAAGGCCATTGATAGAGTTCATTCTGCAGGTCATGTATTCGGAGCACTTCGACTAGTCCGGTTCACACAGTATCGACCATGTGCGATATGTTCACATCAATCAGTCTCACTATACAGGCCTTAAACCCACAGGTTGTATGAGTGTAATGTGACAGCATCGCCTATCCTAGGTCAGACTATACGCGCACGAATCTCATAGCTCACACAGATTCCTACTATCCCGCACTTACGTAGAGCGAAAGATCTGTAAGGTAGACATACATAGCAAGATAGTTAATGATTCGTGTATTTCGTGACTTACGTATGAGAATCATCTAGATCTGTTAGACGTTACGAGAGCGGATTCTACTATAAGATCTGGTCAATCATGATAAAACGTGGTAGAGCAGAAAAGCCATAAATTGTCCAGAAAAAATCAGTCTTGACATGTTCTCTTGGAATCGTAACATTTACTGTACCCTTAGAAATTCGGATTAACATTGACACTGTTGTGTAAAGAAGTTCGACAGAGTTTCAGACTGCCATCAAAACAATGACATTTCTAAAATTTTTTCTTCATGACTTGTAATTTCTCTCAGATTGCAACTCGGACCTGAACGACAAAGGAGAGTGTACGTATAAGTGCACTTATCCTTAGCGTTAGAAGAAAAGTCTTCTAACATGATGTTTTTTCAAAAAGTTGAACACAATTTTTCAAGAATTTCTCACGGATGATTCACAATCTTTCAAATTGTGTGTTCAACACTCCATCCCTCATATAGTTTTACAAGACAATTCTTCTACATTTGATGTCATTTTCAAAATGAATCAATGTTTTAGGGGGAGTTTTTCGAAAAACAAAGTTTTAATGATTTTGGATACATCATAACATGACAATATTTAAGTATTCAAAACATTGTAAGAAGTCATAATAACAACTCAGTAATAATAATGACTACTCAATAGATTCTATGTTATAAGATGATTTCATGGTTGAGCATAATTTTTCAAGAATTCTTCAATGACAATTTATAATTTTTCAAAATTGTGTGCTCAACAATGCTAACCCTTAATTTTATATTCATTTTACAACTTGGTATCAATTTTTTGGTGTCAAACATATGTAAAATTGAGGGGGGGGGGGCAATTAATGTTTCAATATAATTCATGCTAATATGTTTTCTCCACAGAATTTTCATGACAAATTTTAATCACAAGGTATTTCAAAAACTAAGTGAATTAGTATTTAAAATAAGGGGAGAAATATAATTAAAATGTGATCTTGAAAATAATAAGTGATCTAATCGACTCAAAGTGCTGTTTATACTTTTTGGAAAAAGGTTTTATGGTTATGATCTCATACCTAACAACATCTTAATGCACGACGATTCTAAAGTCTTAAGGTGGTTAGGTCAGATACTAGTCCTATGATCCAACCAGAACCGGAGGGATCTACCCAATGACACTCCATAGTTAGAAATAGTAGTCCTTAGGTATGATTGGAGATGAATGAGTTTAAGGGAATAATGCCGACTAAGATTGAGCTAACACTGGAACAATCACAACAAGGTGTTAATAATGACGTCTTGGTAAGCATTGAAGGGGTTGAAGAATGAAAAATAAATGTATGGATAAAGGGTGAAAACAAAGAAGCCCTCCATACACCTTAGGTAGAAATTGGGTCAATACATAATCTATCGGTTTTCACAAAGATGAATTCTGATATTAAAGAATGACATCATGGACCCAGTGATGCAATGCACAACCCTTCCCATCCATTCGAGTTTCTCTCAATAGAAACTTGTCTCATTTGTCACGGAGAATACACACGACTTCTATTAGTACTTTCTCACTCCGCGTTATTGATATGAATAGGTGGCAGTCTGCATCTGCCTCCTAGTAAGCTAAAAACCAAAACGCACTAATCGAGTCGCGAGCCAAGAGATCAATAAAATATAATCTCATTAAGGACACATTTCATTACAAACACTGTTGAACATCATCAAGTTCCACAAGCTGTTAACAAGAGGCCTACCGCATTATCCTTGGTGATTTTTATTCCAGAACATCAGAGGATACTTAAGTACTCACCATGAATATTAAAAAAAAAAAAAAAAAAAAATGATGGAAATCCTCTTGAGCCAACAACAAACACTCTCTGTGGTACTTGCGAGATCTAATATGAATCAAACTTGTGTCAACTGGAAAGAAATGATGGTGCGATTCTATGTGAATCAAACTTGTTCTAGTAAATGAATTGACAACTCAATCAGAAAGATAGTAACTATCTGATTCACTCATATCGTGTTGTCTGCTTTGAGACGTTCCAGTATTAAAAACAAGCCAAGAATTATTGAATCGAATGCATACGCGTTTGAGATCTAACACTTTAAGCGAAAACTCCTATCAAGAGGTTCTTCTAAAGATAAAAAAAAAAGAAAAAAAATAAAGAAAATAAAAAAAAAAAAAAAAAAAAAAAAAAAAAAAAAAAAAAAAAAAAAAAAAAAAAAAAAAAAAAAGAAAAAAAAAAAAAAAAAAAAAAAAAAAAAAAGAAAAAAAAAGAATAAAAAAAAATAAATTGAACCAACCTGATCACAAGTACAGTATTTATATTGTAAAATGGTCCTTACTGAACGGGAGGTTAATGCAACCGAATCTTAACGAATGACAAAGCCATATTCGTCCATATATGTTGATTATCACTGACGTAAACTTGCAGGTTATACGGTGGTGGTGGTATCTCATTCCAGCTAAATTCAAATTCATTACCACATGCTCATGCTCAAACTATAAAGACATACTATAAGCATCAAGATTCAAGAATCAAGAAAGCTCAAGAATTAATGACAAAGACTTCCGCAAACTCTAATATTAAAGATAACTCCTTAAAAACCAAGCTTCGGGGGAGATTATTAGAGAGCTTTCGAAGATGATGCAAGTATAGAGCAAGGTGGTCAAGACACAAGATCGTAAGGTAGCAAAGACGATCAAGACAAACAAAGAAAAGATTTAAAGAGCTCGAAATCAAAGACGAAGTCGAAAGACAATGACAAAGGCTAAAGATCAAAGATCATAAAGCATGAAGGAACAAGCTTACAACATGATAAAGACCAAAGACTCAAGAACTCAATGACAAAGCAATCTCAACAAGTCCAAGGAAGTAAGATTTAAGATCTCACCTTAGGAATTCTAAGACTACACATTAGGGGAGATTGTTAGCCTCAAATATGTTTGTGAACATAGAAGCTCAGCATCTGCAGGAAGCCTTACATCGAGGAAGATTGTTGGCCTCAAGATAACGAGTCTAACATGAAAGCTTAGAATCTCTTAGAAACCAAGCTTAGGGGGAGATTATTAGCCTCAAATTATATTATTAATCTTGGTCTTTATCTCATGTATGTTGTAATAGGCTAGAAGGGTAAACGGGCTCGTGTACGTAATCTAATCGTATACTAGTTCCGGACTAAGGTCCAGTGTAATCCCGAGCTCGGCTGAAGACATTAAACCATAGCCCAACAAGCCTTATAAGGTCGGCCTATTAAGTGGTATAAATACCCCTCTCCAAGTGTGGAGATGTCACACCCCGCCAAGGCGGAAACGCGAGGCGTAAACAAGAATGGATATCATCACAACACATGGTGTCTCTATAGAGAATACTAAAATGAAAACTAAAGTAAAGCAAAGACACATAGTGTCATAACAATACCCAAAAACCTAACCAAAAATCCAAAAGGCGTCTTCATTTATGTAACGAAAGTTCTCGCCAATAGAAAGACATGCAACAATTATTCAAATTCAAACAATGCAAAATTCAAGACAATAAAAACAAAAATCTTCATGACATCCTATGGTCTCTTACTAGCCACTTCTTTCAATCTTATTTCCATCATGCTCACCTGAAAATGATGCTTAAAACGTCAACACAAAGGTTGGTGAGAGTCATAGGTTTAAGATTCACATTATAAACTTTTCAAAACCAATTACTGCGATTATCAAAACAATATAGGACAATTATGAAAATTATGAAAATTATGAACTAACGCTAACATGCAATCCACATACTAGGTAGGAACGTTACCCCTGATCCATTTCAACAACTAGGTAGGAACGTTACCCCTGATCCATTTCAACAACTAGGTAGGAACGTTACCCCCGATCCATTTCAACAACTAGGTAAGAACGTTACTCCTGATCCATTTCAACAATTAGGTAAGAACGTTACCCCCGATCTATTTCAACAACTAGGTAGGAACGTTACCCCCGATCCATTTCAACAACTAAAAACATTTAAACTCATAGCATCATTTTCACCCCAAGAAAACATAAGAAAAGGGGCTATGAAACTCACCTGATGCTTAGCTTCCAAAAAGATCCAACCAAACTTCACAAAAAATAATCACGAACAATGCTAAACAATTAAACACATTACTTAACTACCATCAATAGGCATCACAACCCAATATGATGTAACCTCAACTATGATGGATACCTAGGCTATCTATCATAGTCCTATCATCATTTAAGACCTTTACCCATTCTTACATATTTCATTTATACTTAAATGCTATTCCTTAAACTTTCTGGTTTTAAGCAGAATTTTACTCTTACTTGCGCGCCCTAAACGCACTACTTAAACACTCCCATAATTCAAACCAAAATTCATCATGCTACATATATGTCCTATGAACCTCTCATAGCTCTCCCAAAGTCACTACCCTTTTATAAATACCCCTTAGAAATTCATTAATCCAAAGTGTTTAAAATTCGTCCAGAATCTGACCTTCTAAAAGTATGGCATTAATTACCCAACTTAGACCCCACTATGACCTTAGCCAAAATTCAGAGGTCACACACAATATATGAACTAACTTCCACGTGACTTAGAGCCTCTAACTCAGTGTCTAAGTATTTTTAGAAAAATAAAAACCAAAACTGAAATTCGTCACTATTTTACACACTGATTTTGTAATGACCATTTGACCCACTTCCCGACCATAAAAACTTATGAGGCTGGCTTTTTATAGAAATTAGACTCTCTGAGGTTATCTCCAGTACGTTGTAAATTATTTATTTGATCTTTTATGACCGAGTTATGCTCGTTACAAAACTGCCTAACTTTCTGCAGTGAATTAAACATCTAATTCGAGTGATCTAAGCCCTAACGCATGATCATATCGCTAATTTAATTAATCTAATGATTAAACTAACATTATTATATGATAAACTTTCTGGATATTACAAACCCTAATTTATAAAACTAAATTTAAACCCTAATCCATCACGTTTCGATTACTAGGAAAATAAACAAACTATAAATTAAAGATCGGATCGTACCTTAAGGTGAAACCCGAAAAAAATTCACCTTCTCTCTTCCTTCTCCTTATGGTCGGTCGACTATTGGTATGGGGATGGTTAGGGATTTTAGTTTTGTATATATAGGCATCTAGGTAGAATTATAGTTTAAGTCTAATTAGGTTTTAGATTAGGATTAGGATTTCTTTTTTTTTCTTTTCTTCTTTATCCCTAAACTCGGCCGAAAATAATAAATATATATATTTTTTTATTTTTTTATTTATTTTTTATTTACAATTAAAACGTTAAGTTTTTATAAAAACCTTTATTAATTTGACTATACCTTTTTGCATAAACGCAGTTTACTACCTTTCTAAAAATAACTTTTCATTTCCAACCTAACTTTCTAAAAATAGAAATTTTCCATTTTCTACTTACCACTTAAAATCTAAACTTATCTTAGATAACTAACACAAAAATACGTATACGTATAAATACTTACATATTTAAGACAAAACGCTCAAATCTCAATAATTATTTCCTTGTCACTCAAAAGTGAACGAAATGAACTCAAATAATTTCACCCCATTCCAATCTCATTGAGATGATCACACTCAATAAATTGATTACCAATACCTCAAACACATATAAACACACATAAACACATAAAATCACATAAATCATACATTACAACAGGCACCTAAGTCAACACTAACGGTTTGACTAACCTGCTTAAGCCATGGTTATCACAGTATCCCCTCCTTTAGGAAATCTCGTCCCGAGATTTAACTAGCCGATTCATCAGCTCCATTAACAAACAACTGAGGGTACTTAGACTTCATGTAATCCTCGCATTCCCAAGTAAACTCAGGACCACGCTTAGAATTCCAACGAACCTTTACTAACGCTATCTTACTACGCTTTAAACTCTTAACTTCACGATCCATTATCTCCACAGGTTCCTCAACAAAACGAAGAGTTTTGTCAACCTTTATCTCACCTAATGGCACATGCAAACTAGCATCCGCCAAACATTTCTTTAGGTTTGACACATGAAACGTGTCATGTACCCCACTCAATTCCTCAGGCAATCTCAATCGATAAGCTACAGGACCGATCCTTTCAAGAATCTCAAATGGTCCTACGTATCTCGGTGCTAACTTACCCTTTTTCCTAAAATGAATTACACCTTTCCAAGGTGATACTTTCAACATCACTCGATCTCCTACTTCGAATTCTAATGGTTTGCGTCTATTATCAGCATAGCTCTTTTGACGATCTCTCGCTGCTTTGAGCTTCTCCTTTATCAACACAACTTTATCAGTCGTTTCTTGAACCAATTCAGGTCCAATCAAACTACTTTCTCCAATCTCAGCCCATAAAATAGGCGACCTACACTTCCTTCCATACAAGGCTTCAAACGGAGCACATCTTATACTCGAATGATAGCTATTATTGTAAGAAAACTCAGCCAATGGTAGATGAACATCCCAGCTACCACCAAAATCAATTACACACGCCCTCAACATATCCTCTAAGGTCTGAATCGTACGCTCACTTTGTCCATCCGTTTGGGGATGATAAGCCGTACTCATATCCAACCTCGTCCCTAATGCTTTTTGCACAGTCTGCCAGCAACGCGACGTAAATCGTCCATCTCTATCCGAAATAATCGACACAGGAACTCCATGTCTCGCGACTATTTCATCGATTGGTCCAGTGACCTATATAAACTTGAGCTTCTTGAAGAGCTTAGTAATGTCCACAATACCTTTCACGTTTCAAATCTAAAGAAATGCTTATCTGACGAATACCTTGTCATTCCAATGAAAAAGCTTCAACTCGATGATAAACTCAACTATGTGGAAGAACCAGTGAAGATTATGGATCGAGAAGTTAAACAACGGAAACAAAGTCATATTCCTATAGTCAAAGTACGATGGAGCTCTAAAAGAGGACCAGAATTTACATGGGAACGCGAAGATCAAATTCGTGCCAAGTATCCACATCTGTTTTCAAACATCACTCCGACATCCAACTAAATCTCGGGACGAGATAATCCTTTAAGGGAAGAAGACTATAACAACCCGTAATTTCATCAATGTAAATATCCATCTATTAAATTAGATGCACTATAATATCCATCTATTAAATTAGATGCAATGTAATATCCATCTATTATAAATATATCACCTTCTTACAGGGAAGTTTTTTGCTTTATCTCATTATGCAACGTAACTTGCATCTCTAAAGTAAACGAGCTCACGCAACCTCTATCAATGCCATTTATATCTATGTTTATATCATATAAACATCCTAATATGTCAAGTCTATATCTTAACATCATTTTTACTAAGTACATTAACCATTTAACGTACTTTTCAAAATGTTATATCAAAACAAGCATTAAACGTTAACGTTTACATCAAAATCCTAATTATATGTAATGTATACATAAAAACTGAAAGTACAACCCTTTAAAGCATGTGTACAAGTATCAATGCACCACATTTAAATATCTTTACCCTCCTAAATCAAGTTACAACTTTCTAAAGCATAATGTATAAATTAATAATGCAAGAAAGTCAAACTAGGTCATTTAAGCTTCTAAACCATGTTTAAACTTTACACCACTTTAACACATGGTATACGTACTTAATTCATGACTCCTAAACCATAATCTATCCATAATCTTAACCGTAATCCATGTTTTAAAACCCTAAATCATAAAATAAAACCCTAAACCCGAATCTCACTTTCAACTAAAAACTAAACCCTAAACCTAAAACTAAGCCCTAAACCTTAATCCTAAGCCCTAATCTCAATCCAAACACAAATCCTAAACCTTAATCTACCCTTAATCCTAACCCTAATCTACATTTTAAAACCCTAAACCCTAACCCAAAAGAAAAACCAACCCGACACCATTTTCTTTCCATTTTGACCCATTTTACCACCCAACAGACCCTAGCACCTCTATGACATCACCAAGCAAGCAACCAAGTAGCTTACAAGCACCCTGATCACCTCTTTGTTTCCATTTCAGCCGTGGCCTCCAAACACATTTCCAACACTTCATGGCTAGTTTCTAACTTATAATACTCATCCTACAAGCCCCTCTTAGTCACCTTAACTATCCTATACACTTATGAATCCCTTAGATAACAAGAAAACTTAAGAACTAAGGGGTTTTGGAGCATAAAAATACACTAAAGCTAACCAAAACACCTTTTTTTCATTCATCCCACACATCTCATCTCACACCCTCAAATGGAATTCTAACACTTCCATAGCAGCAATAGAAGATCAAGAGAAGTCCCTAAGCTCAGAATAGAAGCCAAGAATCAAGAAAAATGAAGCCTTGAAGTCGTTACTAGGCGTACGAACCCGAAAACCCATTTCGACCCGACACCCATTTAGCTCCAAGTAAGGCCTAAGATCTTGTTTTCCATAACATATATTCTATACAATAATATTCATAATACTCTTAAGATTATGTATGAACTCTTGTTTTAAGCTTTGAATCCTCAATCCCATGTGTTTTTGATAAAAACCCTAAAAATAACCCGTTTTAATTTTCTAGCTAACAGATCCTTTTTCTAAACTTTTGTTATGTTAAAAACATCTTATTTAGCTAATACTAATAAGCTATAACTTTCAAATATCATTTGGAATCTTAAAATAACTTTGCATGGCTTTTTGGACATGTTTTGCAAAAGTTTCCATACATAGGGGTATATATTGTAACTTTTTGAAATTTATAACTAAAGGGGCTGAAAATGTCATTTTCTTAAGTTATAACTATAAGGACCCTTTTCCAAGTTCAAAGTTAAAGTTTAAATTAATATACTTTTATATATAAAGGACTAAACTTGTAAAACATTGTTAAAAACAGTTTTAGTATGCTCAAACCCCCATTCACCTTCTTCAAGAGCATTAGGTGTTGTCCTCTTCTTCACAACAGAGTCAAACTGGGTGAGGTGGAATTTGAGCTTTTTAAGGCTTGCATTCACCAAACTCACCTTAGGTAATTCACTGGGAACTTCCACTATGACAGGTGGTGTGTAAGAAGATTCAATGGATGGATTGAGTATATGAAACCAAAAGGCTTGTTCAGCCGATAATTCTTGTTGTGGAGAAAAACGTTTTTCAAAATCATCAGTTAAGCTATTTAATTTTTCATAATCGATAGGTTTGTGAGAAATTTTCTTTGCAATAACTTCAGGATCTTTTGCTTTTTAGACATTTTTGATCGACTCTCTTCTTCCAAAATCAATGTTTCTTCATCATCAATCACAGGCATAGCAACATGTGTATTAGACAAAACAACACCATCATACAAGGTTGGTTTCATCCGCTGAGCTTTCCTAAGATAAAACGGATTTTGATAACCTAGAGCTTGTTTATGTGTATTATCATAAAACGCTTGTGGCTTAGTTAACATGTGCACTGTTTGAGCAGATTGACCCACTTTACAAATGATATTATCAAGTTCCTTAATCTTCTTTTCCAAATCAATTTCATTTTCCATATATTTATCTTCTTTTTCTTTGGATTCATTTTTGAAAACTGTAAAAGTTTTGAATAAAGATTCCTTTTCTTTGATTTGTTTAGAAAGATGTTGCTCAAGTGAGTCAATTTGTTCTTTGAGTGCAAGTTTCTCTCTAATCATATCATCCATTTGAGAATCAATCATCTTTTCACGAGTACTTAAATCAATATTAAGACGTTGTTCAAAATTTTTGACCCTTTCCTTATATCTCTCTAACTCAGCGGTTATTGATTCATTTTTCTGTTCCTTATTAGCCTTTTCCCAATTATTTACATGATTAATCATTTGTTCGGACATTTGTTCAATCACAGACAAAATCATTGAATCTTGTTGTGCCTGCAAATTAGTATCTTGAACAGTTGCCTGTTGTGTTTCTTGCAAATATTGAGAATATGGAATGATATTGCTATCACTAGATATCTCATTATCTGTAAAATCCATAACTGGTGTTTGTTCAAAATCCTGCAATGCATGCACACTTTGATTATCCATATCATTCAGATAGGTTTCAGAATTAGGTACCTCTGAGATAATGTCAGAACCATAGTTGGAAATGTTGGCCATAAGAACCGCTTGTGCAGTCGAGAGATCATCACAGTCTGAATCATACGTATCGAGATCCTCAGTCTGGAAAGCAGCATTGTGAGGGATGATTGTCTGAGCTTGATCTGCCAGAATTCCTGGATCTGCAAGAAATGCGAGTTGCTCCTCATCCAATATTTGTCCAGCTTCCTGAGCTTCTGCTAACATTGCTTTCTCCTTATACCATGCAGCATTCCTTGGTCGCTTAGGCTGAGTGCATTGCCTAGCCATATGTCCTTCACCTTGGCAGTTGTAGCATTTAACAACTCTTGCCTGTCCACTTGTAGTATTTCCCCTTGAACTAGTAGCATTGCTCTTATAAGTAGTACCAGAATAATTTTGCCCTTGTCTCCCCTGAACTTGTTGCACGGTAACCCTGCCATCTTGAATAGTGGCTTGGTTTCTTGGATTAGAGGAAGTTCTGAGCTGATTATTGGTAGCCTCCCGGGTCATTTTCCCTCGACGAAGCGTGAATTGAAAATCGGTTAAGTCCGTGATCGCACGTTTTGAATGGTTTTGAAGATTTTGATTTGGTTGTCTAAATCCTACTAAAAATAAATGACAAGTAGATAAATGTACGAAAACAAGTAAGCAAAAAATGACAATAAAATACGTAAGTATAAAATGTAAACGGGAATTAAAAACGCGACATTTAAAACCTAAATTATCTAAAATTAAACCTAAAATGATTTTTCTATTTTTCCTAATCCTATTTTACTAATTTATAATAAAATGCTAAGGAAATTCTAAAACGAGAACACTTAAAGCTTAAAAACGAAGAAAACGAGAACGGGAACGAAATCTCGTTCTTTAAAAAGTGAAATTTCAAAATATTAACCTTACAAAAGTAAATTTCAAACCTAAGCCTAGATTATGATAAAAGAAAATTTTATAAAAAAGAAAATTATTTTTTTCGATTATTTTTCTATTTTTATGATTTTTTAAAGTTTTTAACAAAATTAAATGATTAAAAATACTAAACTAATTATAAAAATTCTGAAAAAAATACTGAAAAATACTTTTGACTATTATAATCCTAATAAAAATAAAAACTATGAAAAAGCTAGAAGAAATAAGCTGCTAATAAGCTTATAAGAGCTGATAAGCTAAAATGAGCTAACACACTTAAATAATAAATTTTACAATTATAAATCGAAAAAGTCCCCAGGGCAGATGGTGTGAGTGTGTGTGTGTAAGGTTAAGGAAGGTAGAGGTCCAGGGTTCGAGCCTTGCTCACCCTGGATTTCCCCGCTTCCCTTTTTTTTATTTTTGCAAAAACCTAAAAAAACAAAGTTGTAGAAAAGCTGAAAACTATTAATTTTAATAAAAACAACTATTTTTGAAACTCCTTAAATAAGCTAGAAATCAGCTGAAAAGCCAACAAATTGTATAAAACTACTTTTTGAACTTAAGCAACTAATAAACTAAATTAAGCTAAGTTTTAAGCAAAATAAGCACCTACTTAGTTAACCCTAACCTAATGAGCTAATTTTGAAAAGAAATGAACAAATTTAAGCAAGAATAAGCTTAAATAAGCACATAAGTACTAACTTAAAGTTAGTAGTGCTAGCTTTAATCTTTAAGCTGCTCCTACTAAATGATTTAGAAAGCTAAGGACAAAAATAAGATAAGCTAAGACTAACTTAATCCTAAACTTAATAAACTACTCTAGACTAGAAATAAGCATAAAGAGGCAAGCCATAAGCTGAGGATTTCAAATAAGCACTTATAAGAAAACTGCATACCAAACAGGCCTTAAGGGCAACTTTAAGCTTAATTTCAAATAAGCAAACAGATCCTTATAATATTCTAGCTTATCTCATCTTAAACCTTGACCAAAAAACTTTTTAAAGCAACAATTGAAAAAGAATTTGAAAGTCAAATAAGCAAAGAAAAAATTAGCTGAAAAAAGGCTTTTATACTCAGTACATGTTGAGTATTCTTTTATTTTGAAAAGACAAAATGCTGATTTTAAAGCTTAAAAACAGATGACAAATAAGCTAATTAAAGCAAACAAAACTTAAACATATCTAATATACCCTACAAACTACTTGTGCACAAAATTTTAAAGTCTAAATTCTACTTTTACTTGCTGAATTTTAAGATTGAAAAAGGCTTTTTGCCAGTTATAGTTGCTGATGCAGTTTGCATCAAATGAACCAAATCTAAAAGCTACCAAGTGCAGGCAAATGGAGTTGAATTCTACACATATAAAATACCACAATGAAGGCAAAATGACAAGCAAAACTAGCTGGAACAATTTTATACTAAAAATTCCTAATGAAGTGATCTAAAGCTTACAGATTCAAACTAATATTCTATAAACTCTAAAAACTATATTTAACCTAACAACAACCTTGAATCCTGCACTTATAAACTTCAAAATGAAGTTTACTTCAATCCAAAAGACTAATTAGCCTTTGGCAGTACTAACTAAGTTAGTACTGCCTTGTGCTAAACACCCCTTAAAAATAGTAAACCTTATTTTCAGCTTATACATTTTAGATCCAGGCTTTAAATCCTTAACACCAGATAGTACAGAGCTAAAAACAAACTTAATGAGCAGATCTAAACAACAATATAAGCAGAATCTATAAGCTAAAAAAGTAATGCTACTATTTTTGGATTTTATGACAAAAAATTAACCAACACTTGAAAACTAAGTAATATTCAAAGACAGATATTCAAAGGCTTAAATCTAAATGACATAAACATATAAAAGACATAGTAAGCACAATTAAAGCAGTAATAAGCACTCTTAAACTAATTGAAAAGCAGAACAGATTAACAAGAATAATAAGCATATTTGATATGAAAACTTAGAGAATACCTCAACTCCTTGCTCAAAACAGGAGTAGTAAATCCTATTAAGCTCTAACCTACCCAGCTTATTTAATAAGCAATCTATAGTATATTGGATATCACAATACAAGCTTAGGAATGATGGATTGGCCAAATTTCTAGAGAGAGAAAGTAACTAGTCTAGTGAGAGAAAAACACCTTAAGTGTGTGTATTATCAAATGAACAACCAACCCCTTCCCATGGCTGGAAAAGGGTATTTATACAATTGTTTTGGTGCCACTAAATAGGCCATGGAGTGGGCTAACAAGTGGGTAAAGACCCGGCCCAACACCATAAGTCGTACGGTAACTAAACGATT
>BQNB010009687.1:0-86086 GCA_026074375.1 Tanacetum coccineum
GGGCCAAAAACTGCCACACAAACTTATTTGTGCGCCGTACTCCGGGTGTTAATGCTATTTTCATTTAATGCCTTTAATTTTTTCCACCGCCTCAAAAGTGCGCCACACTTTGGCCAAAACCGCTGCACTTTGGTCATTTTCAGTTAGTGTCTTTTTATCTAAGTTGTAGATAATTGAATTCTCTTCGCATGGCCACTTGAACCAACTAAAACGGAGTTTGTATGACCGAGTTATGGCCAAAACAGTGGACAGGTGTCGAGAGATCTTTATCTTTAGTTATTTCTTCGTTTAAGCTTCAAATCTTCCTGTATTCTTTGGTTTTCTTCCACGACACATACTTAGAACCTACAATAGCAAATATACTTGATTCTATACCAAAAGTTCTTATATTTAACCAATAAATATACATAAAAGCATAGATAACGCGTATAGAAACATGTATAATTTGAGCGTTATCATATGGTTAAGCAAATGTGTTCACCTAATCATGCACTACTCCCTAGTCGTTCTCTCTAGTTTTATTGCACGTTACCCTCGTTAGTGTATTGTGTAAGTATTCCCCTAATCTAGCTGTAGGTTGGTCAAGTCCGCTATCTATGTGACAACCTAGACAGTGGTTACCTGCAAACACCGCTCACATCTAATAGTAAATTCACACGCAATAAATACTTAATTCAGAATCCACCCCAAGGTGATCTAGATATGAAGATCTCATCACAGGTATCCTATAACCTAACCGCATTTCACTAGACATCTATGCTATGATATGAAGATTGAATAGCTAATTTTCTAATGCCTAACGCGCACACCACTAACAAGAAGCAATATTAAAAAAGATAAGGTTTCATGCAATCATAAGCAAACACAATTTAAATTTAGCCAAGCATGTTATTTAAAAGCGAAGAACGATTAATCAAAAAACACATAAACATATTGAATGATTAAAAGGGTTTAAGAACTTCACTTCAATTGAACATGGAGTTACAATGAGTACCAAAGCGGTAAAAACCCTTAAAAATCAACCAAATAAGCAGCTAAAAAGTTATCCCACGATTCCTCCATGTTTTTCCACACGAATATGAAAAATAAAGGGTTCTATATATAGACTTTGGGTCCTGACGGTGTCACTAAGGTTTCCTGAAGCCGTCAGCCTGCTGAATCTTCTAAAGGCTTCTCTTTGTCGGCAATTGTGACAGCGTCACAAGTCGTGGTGACGTCGTTGCCATTCACTTCTGAAGGCGTCAGTAGTAAATTCTAACGCTGTCTCCACACACTAAGAAGTCAAAAACTTGAGTAAAAACATCACTTTCAAGGCACTTTTGGTGAAGGCGTCAGAATGGAAGTCCAGAGCTTGAAATGTTGCATTCTTGTCCAGTTTCTTCCCGAATCAAGCCCAACTCACGGACCTTTGGTTTCAAGAACTCTTAGGTTTCCTGATTATACATAGCTTATTTAAAAAAAATCACAACTTAAAATGAAATAGTCAAAGTTCAAAAGCATATTTAGATTTAACAAAAAGAGATCTTACATTTATTACTTCACACTTAATATTAAACATAACCATGATGCAATTGTAACCCTCGACCTTTTAGAAGGCTGGACTTTTCAATGTCAACTGATGAATTATTACGAACCTAATCCGTGTTATGATTCTAATTATTCCGGTTTTGATCAATTTGAACCCCCACAATTTCCTGTCATTCATCAACCGATTCGTGAGAAAACTTTTGCTGAATTGCTAGCAGAGGAACGGGCGGCTAACATTAATACTCAACCTATGCAGTATTCCGTCATTCATCAACCGCCTCAAGAAGAAACAAGTTTGGAATTTTTTAAAGATCAAAGAAACCTAATTAACTCTGTGCAAACTTTCTTAAGAAAGTTTAATTGATTTTATTTTTATGAAACACCAAAGGTTATATCACTAGCATGGGAGACAATTCTTGAAATTGAGCATGCTTTTGAAGACAAGCAATATCAACTAAAGGGTATTCTAGAGTTGTTTCATAAACTTCATAATGATGTGCAAAATATTCATGAGGAGTTGGCTGAGTATATTAATACTCTGAATTGGAATCGTCCTACCGTCTACTATGATGATGATGATGATGATGACGACGACGACGAGGACTATACTATTGCAATCACACCTGTTTTATCAACTAAGGAACCCGATAACTCTCTTAGTATGGGGGACGAGCATCTCGACACTGTTTCGGCAACAGAATTGGACACAATAATAAAGTCTAGTGTTGAGATCCTTGTCCCAATCCCAAGTGAGTCTGAGGGTATTCCCGACAAGATGTGTGATGTGCCTCTTTGTGATAACCCTACCCCTCTTGAAGCTTTCAAATATCACTCGGAGATTGTCATCGATTCCAACGATGATTCTTCTTCGAGTGATGACGATTCTTTCTCTAGTAAGGACATCGAGTATGTCGATGCATCACCTCCCGATGCTGAGATCGTCAGCTTAGAGGTGGTTGAGATTGTTATCCCGAAAGTTAGAGGGATTGATACTGATATTCTTCTAACAATTAAAGACGATATCCTTTGTGAAAAATTATTTAATGTTAATCTTCTTATTGCTATGATCAAAGCATTAAAAGATAATCCCACTCCATCTTTCGATCTTGTGATCAAGTCTTCCTCCACATCTCTTAACTTTTTCTTGGAGGAGACTAACACCTTTGATAATTCTTTACCCGAATCTAAAACTTCTTGCTTTAAACTGGAAGAGATTAGTAGTGGCAGTACCACTACTCGTTCTGATTATTCTTTTTCGGATTATGAAGCTTTCTATCTCAATGACGATCATATTAAAGAAAAGAGTAGTGGTAGTACCACTACTCATGCTGATTTTTCTCAATATGATTCATTTATCTTTGATCTTTCGATCAATCTGTATCCTCCTGCCGATAGGAGTGACTGTTATCATGAGGAGTTCGTCTGTGAACTCGCTCACATCATATCTCCACCGGAGTATGATTGTTTCTACTTTAAGAATGAGCCCGATCAGGGCAATTTCACGATGGATGTGGTGGAGGATATTTTTAATAATCTGACAAGAGAACCAAGAGTTCATGTGCCTAATATTTTACCCACCTATCCCACCCTTCATCTGGATTCGGATTTCATTCTTTCTAGTGATTCCCTCGGATCTGACCTTGCAGTTTCTTTTCCTTCCAGAACTAGAAACAAGATTTTCGATCCAGGGATATTCATTGGAGGCCAATCCATGATATTTCTATCACCGGGTGAATTTTCTTTCTCATTCATCTGTGATCCTCCTTTACCAGTGATTGACACTTTGCTTCCATTTTCATTTGAAAATGACAACAAAGTTGTCAATACTGGTATTTGATAAGTATAAAATACACATATCCGTTTATACCTAAAAATAACCCAAATAAACCCAAAACAGACCAAAAATGGCAAAAATATGCTTGTATTTGTGCAAAACAATAAAATTCAAAAAAATCAAAAAAAATCAAAAAATCAAAATTAAAAATCAAACATAACCAAACCCCACCCCCCCCCCCCCCAACCCCCGCCCCCCCCCCCCCCCCCCCCAACCACACGCCCCCCTCCCCCCCCCCACCACCCCCCCCCCCCCCCATCCCCCCCCCCACCCCCCCCCCCCCCCCACACCCCCCCGAGCCCCCCCCCACCCACCCCCCCCCCCCCCCTCACCCCCCCGCAAGCCCAACCCCCCCCCACCTAACCCACCTACGCCCGCGCACGTAACCCGCCCTCCCCCATCCAACCCCCCCCCGCCCCCCCCCCTCCCCTCCTCCCCTCTCCCCCCCCCCCGCCCGCCCCCCCAATCACCAATCCAGTACTACAAGCAGACACCAGAATCTACCACTCCACCACCTCAAACTCCTGATCTTAAAACAAAGCTTTCCCCATCACATATCTGAAAGCCCGATGATGCTCTAATGTCGAGAACATTCCTATCTTGGATGTTCCATTTCTCCATTTCTATCCTCCTTGACCAGCTCAAGTATGGGGGATCGAGTCAGGCTGCAATACTGCTTTCACAAAAATAAGCGCTTTCGAGGTGGCAAACCCATCATATCTATCCTAATATAATTATATATAGATAATGAAAAAGTGTGTTTATGAATAGGCTCGCCTCTTTCAATTTTCCGTGTTATCCGTGTTTTGAATTATATGTCCAAGCGATTGTCCTGGATATTTGAAGTCTCTCGGTGGCTCGCGAGTTTTTGCCCCTTCGACTCACTTCGAGCTACACCCAAATCAAATAAAATCACAAAACAATTGAAGGCCTCCAGCTTTATTTTGGGGAATTCCAATAGTCCATAATCTTATTATCGACTAACGTTTATCTTTGAGCATACTTAATAAACGGCTTTAGATATACGTAGAGATCCTTCTTAAAACATTGAGGACAATGTTCAGTTCTAGTATGGGGGGATCTTTCGATTTGATGTGCCACTGCAGTCCGTTGTTTTTTACGTAATCCTGTTTTAACCACCAAAATTTAAAAAAATATAGTGATTTGTGCAAAAATTACAAAATTCCAAGAATAAAATAAATTGTTTTTTGTCACATTTTGACTTTCTTGCTGGTAAAATAAGAATAAATTTTGACTCGATCGAGCGTGTTTGAGCTCTAGCTTGTTCCTTAAACTTTTAGCTAAGCCATTGTCGCGGTATCTTTTGCGAAGAACGGAAAATGATAGAGTTAAGTATGAGTTGAAGCTAAACAAGTGAATATTTGAAATCTTAAGAGCTCTATAATGTAGTTTGTGGCTTTTCTCTCACCATTTGAAAATTACACTTAAATCAACAATTGAGGAAAGTATAATCGATATCAAAAATTTTAGTTTAAATTATACTTAAATTTTCCTAAAAAGAAAAAATTTTCTCTATATCGTTGTATTAAAAAATGAGGAATAATAATAATAAACTGTGGGGCAAAAATAAAGTTTAATTGCATCTTGGCCAGCTCACAAAACCGATGTTGCAGTTCTTCTAAATAAGCTCATAGTAAGAATAATTAATCCGAGACTGATACAAGTATGGAGTGCATCTTGCCGCTCACAACCGATGTTGCAGCCTTCAAAGGTCGAGGAATACCAGTTGCTTAAAATAAGTGTAAATTGTTATTAATGAGAATTGAATGGTTGGGGAAATAAATATAAGGGAGAATTCTCTTTTCTTTAATTTAAATATATTTTTGAACTAAGACTAATTTGCTTTAGTTGTAGTTTTTCTATGTATAAATGGGAAGTCTAAGGGTTTTGAAACCGAAGGTCCGTGAGTCCCGATACTAGTCTCTGTGAGGTGTCAAAAGCCTGGTCACTTAGCCGCAAGGTTGGGATGTGCCGAGACGAAAGTCACTACATGGGATGATCTCGCCTTAAAACTCATTATTCTTGGGTGGAACGTGAAGCATAGAAATATTGCAACTTTCTAAAAGTGTCGATCCATGGTTGAAATTTGAAATTAGCACACTCACGTAACATATAATAATTGTCAGGAGTGAAAAGTTCATAAATTGCAAATATGAGTAGTGTTAGCATCTTAACTTGTATTTAAACGGTTTATTTCGTCGTAAGCTTAGTTTTGGACAAGGAAAATCAAGGACGTGAATTTTATCCATTGGCCAACCAATCTATAGATATTCTAATGGCTCCTTCTTGTTCTTGAACCTTAAAAAGTTATAAAAATAACGAAAGTCAAACATGTTAGTTAGTTGAGAAAAAGAAAAATACAAAAATATTAGTGGTCGTTAGTGTAAATATGTAAAAATGGCCAAAACGGGACTTGTCGAAGCTATTGAGTTGCTGTTGATGTTGGTAGTGGTGCTTGAACCGTTGTGGAGACTGGTTGAGAGACTGTGAGATCAATAACCAGAGTGGTCATTAGAGGAACAGAAGAGGTGTCCTGATGAATGGGAACCGTGACCATTGACTGAACCTCCGATTCAGTATTAGTTTTCTCAGGTTCGTCTTCCCGTGACTTCTCCACAAGGAACTGATCGGCGAAGCTGAGTTCCTTGTCAAGATTTAGTAGAGAAGACAAGGTTCCAGCGGAGCTTGCAGGTTCTTCAAGTCTCACTTGATCTTCAGTTGGGAGTTTAAGGTTCTCCTGAACATTTGGGTAAGCCGTTGTAGTGAACTCTTCATCCATTTGCTCAGGGTTTTGTTGAATTAAAGTATCAGTGACCTCAAAGTCCATGTGTTCACGGTTTGGTCCAGCATGACTGGATTGAGGTTGAGACACTACAGCATCACCAGGGTTTGATCCAGCCTGACCTTCATCTTGTATACCAGGGTTTGGTCCAACCTGGCCTTCGTCTTGATCTCCAGCATCAATCCCTGGCACTTCCTCATCTGATTCTGTCTCACTGTCAGTCAGACCAAGTTCCGCATATAATGACGAAGATTCATCATGACCTGAAGGTTCAGTTGGTGTAGAACTGCGCCTTTAGAAGATATATTGTTCAGCAAGGCTCTTCTTCTTTGGTGTCTGAAGGGTGAGTAGATTAAGGGCCACTTGTTCATCACTGACTTTCTTTTTACCCTTTCCCTAAACATCTGGAAGCGGTTGAAATTTCCCAGAGTCAGGTTCCCTGATCACCACAGGAGGAAGTGGACCCCGATGCGCATCGCGAACCTCCTATAAACTTTCTTCAATTGCCCTTTGCGTATCAGCCTCTTCATCATCGTACACCGGTTCCTTATCTGGAACACCTTCATCAACAAATTCATCAATCAGCTGTGAGGAGCTCTTTGGCTTTCGCTTCTTTATCACCTTACCAGCTTTAGGTCGTTTGGCTGGAGATGGTGCCTCAGAAGACTCCTTGACCAGTTTACGCTTTTTACTTTGGTCTTTCTTGGAGGGTTCAGTTGTTGCAGGTGTTGGTTTGGGTGGTTGAGGCTTAGATTGCTTGGTTGCTTTGGGTTTGGTGGCCTTAGTAGGTTTAGGTGTAGGAGAGTTAGGATCACTAACTTCTTCACCTACAAGATATATTTGATGCTTAGCTACTTTCTCCAGATACTCATTGTAGTATTGTTCACCTCGAATGTCATCAGTGATAAGATCATTCAGAATAGGCATCCCAAATACTTCCCGTTTGGTTCCATTTGCACTAAACTTGAGATATCCCAGAACATACTCTTCATAAGGCAAATGAAGTGGAGAATCTGGTCTCGGGTGGAATTTGTGCTTGCTTTGTAAGTGATGGATGATCAGCTTGGTGAACCTAACACTTGGGATCACAAGATGATTGCCTTTCTTCTTTCCCTGAGTATGCAGTGCCAGATTCTTTTTGTCTTCGACGAAAGAATGAATAGATTGGGTGAATTCTTCCCACATCCTCTCTGCATAATCAATATGGGCTCGATTGACGACGCCCCAAAGAATCTGTAACACCGGAGCTCTTGGTCTCTCAAACGCTGAAGTCTTTCCCATGAGACATAAATTAATGATAGTGGCGAGTGCCCTCCATGGCTGAAACATGTCATTAGTAACGACAGCAAATAAGGTTCTGACAACTTTCGGGTAACCCAGTTCGTTGACAAAGTTGATGAGAGCATCAGGTGTTGGTGGGGAAGAAAATAGATTGTTGTTGTCGACTGGTGTGATCTGAAGGGCGTCTTTGAGTGTGTCTTTGGTGAGATCGAACCATTGCTCATCTAGTTGACAGGTGTAACTCCTGGTGTTTTTGACATATCGAACAATGTCCCAAAACTGTTGAATATAGATTGATGGAATTGTCGAGGAAGCAGTGAAGGCTCTGAAGAAGTTGGTGTGCTTCAGAAGATCCACAGCAATCTTGTAGATTGGATTGCTCTGTGACTTTTCTACATCCAAATAGTAGTTGCTTTTTCTTACAGGCACCCATCTGCTGCGAGGCAGGATCTGATCATCAGTATGAGTGGGTGGTGCCATAGCAGGTGCTTGTTCAGCAGGAGCATTAACATTAACATCAGCCATTGTATCTGCACAATCACATCCACAGAAAGGCATACATACAGAACGAAGATGTTAGATGTGAGCAAGTGCTCAGGAGTTAATCAGTTATGGACTAAATCCTGGAAAAGGACACTGAGATCATATTAAAGTGTTGATCAATAGATTTGGTCAACTCTTGAGTCAACGGAGGTTAACTCATGGAAGAGAAGACCAAACGCAATGACCAAACCACAATTACCAAATTACAATTGTCAAGCAATACTAGACAAAACGCAGGGGTTAAGACACACTATGCAAAACGCAAGACACAAAACGCAGTTGGTCAGCAAAACGCAATCACACACAAGTCGCAGACATCAATAAGGCAAAACGCAGACCATCAAAACGCAATGAATATTTTATTAAAAATAATCAAAACGCAGTCCATTTAAAACACAAGAATCAAATCGCAACAGGCAAAACGCATGTAATATTATATTCAAAATAGTTAAAACGCAATCATTTGATTTTTTTTTGAAATGAGGGTTTTAATATTTTAATATTTTAATGGTCTTCAAAGCAAAACGCAATGACTGCGTTTTGACCTGTGATTAATCTTTTATATTCAAAACGCAATAGGAATATGAATAGACAAACCGTAATCTAGAATCTCAAGCAAAACGCAATCAAGACTGTTCTAACAAAACGCAATCAAGAACATTCTAACAAAACGCAATCAAGACTGTTCTAACAAAACGCAATCAAGAACATCATAACAAAATGCAGTTTACTAATATTCACTAAATCAAAACCTAAGAACGATTGGGCAACTGAATAACATCTGAGCACTATTCTCAGTCATCTTGCAAGCAATGGCAACATATAGCAACAACAATCAAGGTCGTTTGACTAGTAAAAGTCAACTAACCACACGAAAATCAATAAGGCCATAAACGAGAGATAGGGGAAACAAAATAGGACATCAATGAGGCATCATATATGTAATCTAATGCTAACCCAGCAAACAAAACTCAATTACAAACACTAACCTAGATTTAGATGAAGATTATGCACGAAAACCTTCAAAATATAAGTTTTAATGTGATTAGGGCCATGAAATTATGGATAAAGCGATGATAGATGATTAACAACATTAACCAAGCATTACCTAAACAAGAAATCACACAGAGGGCCACGAATCAAGCAAATCTCAATACGAGTTGCGTTTTGGGTTGAGAGAAAAATGTGAAAAGTGTTTGACTGGATTTTTGGAGGTTTGACCAAGTCAAAACGCAGAGGGCCTTTTATAGTTAGGTTAACCTTTCATCAATTGGCTGATTTTGCCCCTCACTTTCTACTTTCTTTTCTATTTAGGGCATAAGTATTATTAAGGGATTATTTAAGATGCATAAATGGCACAAATGGTCCTTTATATTTTATGAGTCTAAGAAACAAATAGCAAATAGCACATAAGACCCTATACTTGCATATAACTGACAAATGTGGCCTTTTTGAGTTAACACACGTTTAACTCCCCCTTAAAATGTAACCCCAATAGATACACAACCTTTCTTAATTATGTATACGATGTATACAAATGCCCGTTAGAAAAATTTTTGAAAAAAAAATATACTCTCCCCCTCAATCAATGACCCGTTTTCTACCGAAAGAGCTGTAGTCGTTGATTGAGTATCAAATTTATGAAAACACAAGTCCGATTGATTTTCCAACAACATTAAACCACCATGTGAAATCCAAATAATTTTCTGAAGAATCATAGACGGAAAATTATAAGGATAGACAAAAGACTTCTCTTCCGTATCAGGAAACAATGCACTAAAGCATACATTAGATTGAGTTTGCATGGATATAATGTAATCCATGCCCGGGAGAACTGAATCACCCGTTGTCAGGAATAACCATCTTTTTGGCGACATGCTTTCCTCAATTTGAAAAACGGGTTGCAGTCTGAAATAACTGCAAGCCATAAAGACATGTTTTGAAAAGTTTGAACTTCCGTTCGAGCTTTATTTAAAGACCCGTGTCATTATTGAATGACATTTCTAGGTCCGTAAATGTTATCAATAAACGGAAGACATGTCTTGAAAAACTATTTTTGGTATTTTCTACTTTCTGATTTTTTTATGGTTTTTATGGTTTTATATTTTTGTATTTTCTTTTTTGTTTTGAATATGTACATATTTACATAGGATATAGGAAGACCATCTTTTACTCCTCTTCTCCTTCCTGAAGACGTTTAAGAGTTTTCGGAGACATACTCTTCATACCAAGTCGCGGGGAGGAGAAATTCAAACTGCTCTCTTGGTAATGCTTTTGTGAATATGTCCGCGAGCTGATAATCCGTCGATACGGAGTACAATTCAACCATGCCTTTCTCAACCTACTCTCTTATGAAATGGTGTCGTATGTCAATGCGCTTGGACCGGGAGTGCTGGACATTATTGCAGCGTAGAGCAATGGCACTGCGATTGTCACAATACAAGGGAATTTTATTGAAGGCAAAGCCGTAGTCTGTGAGCTGTGATCTCATCCACAGTATCTGAGCACAACATCTAGACATGGCAATGTATTATACCTCTGTAGTTGAGATCGCAGTGCACTTCTGTTTCTTTGATGACCAGCTGACTAATTTATCTCCAAGGAACTGAGCACTTCCCGACGTACTTCTTCGTGTGTCCTGACAACCTGCATGGTCTGCATCTGCATAGGCCGTTAGTGCTATAGCGGTGTCTTTCGAATACCAAAGACCCCAATTAATGGTTCTTATGAGATACCGAAAGACCCGTTTAAGTGCTTCAAGGTACTTTTTGGTAGGCGAAGCCTGATACCTAGCACAGATGCATACAACGAATACAAGGTCGGGTCTGCTGGCAGTGAGATACATTAGGGAGCCGACCATACTACGAAATCGAGTCTGGTCAACTGGAATCCCTAAGGGGTCCTCATCCAGTTTGAGTCGATCCACCATGGGTGTATCAACAGGGTCACACGAATCCATCCCAAATTTCTTTAATATTTCAAGAGCAAATTTTGATTGATTAATGAAAATGCCTCAGGGATTTTGAGAAACTTGTAAGCCTAAGAAAAAAGACATTTGCCCCATCATTGACATTTGAAATTTAGAACTCATCTCATAGGAAAATATTTCACATGCTTTAGGGTCTGTCGAGGCAAAAATGATATCATCTACATATATTTAGACAAGAAGAATATGTTTGCCTATTTTCTAAGTGAATAGTGTCGGATCAACTGCACCCTTAGAAAATTTGTTGTCCAGAAGAAATCGTGACAAGGTATCATACCATGCCCGAGGGGCTTGCTTTAAACCATACAAAGCTTTCTTCAGACGATAAACATGTGTCGGATGGTTAGGATCAACGAAACCCCCTGGTTGACTAACATAGACTTTTCCTTCAATTTGCCATTCAGAAATGCTGTCTTTACATCCATTTGATAGATGGTCATGTTTTTACTGGCAGCATTGGCGATGAAGATACAAATAGCCTCGATACATGCAACCGGTGCAAATGATTCCTCGAAATTAATACCCTCCTCTTGTCGATATCCCTTGGCCACTAACCTAGCCTTGTTCTTCAGAACATCACCGTACTCATCAAGTTTAACTTTGTAAATCCACTTGAGAGCAATAATCATGACACAGTCTGGTTGAGGTACTAATTCCTATACTTGAAGTCGATCAATTTGTGAATCTCATCTTGCATGGGTTGAAACCAACAATCTTCAGTAATTGTTGATTTGAAGTTCTTTGGTTCTACTTTTGACAGTACAGAGTTATACAAGCACCATAAGGCATCGGTTGCCAGTTGTTTTCTGGTGGATACCGGCCAAGAGGGATTGCCAATAATATTATTCAGCGGGTGATCCTTGCTCTATTTCCTGAGATGATGAAGTGTTTGAGAGACATAAGGAGATTATGCTGAACTAAGATCCCCGGATGATGATGCTTCAGAACTAGGTTCCAGAGCAAATACGTTTCTGAAGGGATAATTGTCAACAGGAGCAAAGGGATTGTCTTCCATGAAAGTAGAATCAGCTGCAACACCTTTATGTAAACTTAGAGATTGTAATGCCGAAGATGACGGTGAATGACTTGGAGAAGTTGCATCTTGATCAATGGTAGTAGATGAAGGTATACCGGCTGAATTGACTGGTACTGAAACTGCTGGAGCAAGAGGGACCGGTCTTTCAACACGAGGAGGTTCCATGTATTCATCAAACATTGGTTGGAATAAAATCTCAAGTTCTTTATTTGTGGGGGGTACATAAGGTGCTGCAGGAACCGGATTTGGTACGAGCCTTGAACTTATTTGTCCAGGCGTCAGATAAGAAGGAGCGGGTCCTGTACTGAGTTACACATGAGCCATCTGCTCAGTCAGGAATTGCACGTGAATAGTTTCCATAATACGTCGGGTTCTTTTGTTGTAGATTATATACCTTTCCTGCTAGGTGCATAACCAACGAATATTCCAATATCAGCTGTTGGTTGTAATTTTCCCAGATCTTCGCTGTCATTTGTAGGGTAACAAAGAGCACCAAAGACTCTGAAAAAGGTAAGATCAGGCTTTTTATCATGCACCAGCTCATACGGGGTTTTGCAGTGACGAGTGTGAATAAGGGATCGGTTTTGGGTGTAACACGCAGTAGCCACAGCTTCTGCCCATAGAAACATCGGGGCCTTGGAAAATATCAGCATTGTCCTAGCAGCCTCAACAAGAGTACGGTTCCGTCTTTCGACAACGCCGTTCTGCTGTGGAGTCCTCGGAACTGTCTTTTGGTGAAAAATGCCGACACGTTCATAATAATCAGTCAAATCTTTATTGACAAATTCTGTGCCATTATCGGTACGGATGTTTCTAATAGTTTTGTTGAGACCGACTTGTATTTGCTTCATAAATTTGATGACAACCTCTGGGGTCTCATCTTTCGATCTCAAAAACTTAACCCAAGTAAACCTCGAATAATCATCAACAATGACTAAGATGTATTTCTTCCCATTAATTGTTTGAACTCGCATCGGTCCACATAAATCCATATGAAGGGTATTAAGAACTTCCAAGTTGGTGTTTTCAGTTTTGGGTTTGTGGGTATGCTTTTTGCTCTTTCCTAGTTGACACGCGGAGCAGAGATGATCTTTCTCAAACTTCAATCTAGGTAAGCCTCGTACTAAATCTTTTCTTGCAAGGTCATTGATGGTACCGAAGTTCAAGTGGTTTAAACGCCGATGCCACAACCATGATTTGTTCTTGGAGGCTTTGGACAACAAGCAAATTGGAGAGGACTTCATCATGTCTTCTATCAAGATAGTGTACAAATTAGAACCACGAGAACCTTTAATTAATTCAACACCATCCGTATCTCGAACGTAGCAAGAATGCTTCCTGAAGGCAACTTCTAGATCAGAGTCACAAAATTGTCCGACAAAAAACAGATTGTGTCCCAGTCCTTCCACATAGTATACCCTGGAGATCACACTTTCACCAATAACATAGTCTCCATAACCCATGATAGCACCAAAGTGGTCATTCCTAAATTTAACCGTCCCGATGAACTTTTTCACAAAATTCTTGAGCCGCGAGCGATCCCCCGTCATATGTTTTAAACAGCCTGAGTCCAAATACCAAAGGACGATCTGTACGACCTGCATTTGAAAACAACACCCGAATGGACCCCGCCACGCCCTCCCCCCCCCTTGCGCCCCCACCTCCCCCCCCCCCCCCCTCCCAATTATTTATAATTCATTGTTTGTTTTGATCCCCGATTTTGGTTGGGTTCCCTTAGGTTAACATAAGCAATAGCCGACACTTTGTTAGGTTTAGTAAGCCTAGTTAAAGGGCACTATTCTCCTAAAGTGAATGTTCTTCCTGTGAGCATCCATTGATGGCCTACAGTGGTGAGTATGTTGCACTGTTGAGTTTCTTACTTGCTGACTTGCTTAGGGTTTCCAAACTTGCGTAACTTTACGCACAACATTTTTAACAGAAGGGGATGCATTCACAGAGTGAAAATAAGTAACCACACACATATCATGATTTGCAGAAATTAAGCATTTGTTACATGTTTGGCAAATAGAATGAGAATTCGAATTAATTACAGTATGCTTAGAGCTAATACTAGAATCAACACAATTTGTGGTTTTCAGACTAGACTTAATTGTCCTAGGGTGTTCTTCTACTTTCTTCATGTTGACACTCTTAACCGGCAAGATCTTATTTTTCTTGGTATTGCTCCTAGGCTGTGATCTGCTAGCATCAGTGCAACTGTTTACTCCTGTAGAAGGACATAGGGACATTAGTCTTCTGACAATTCAGTTGCTCTGCAGGTTTATATGTGTTACTTTTTGACATTGCACATTGTTCCTCAAAAGTGACTTGCTTTTTCTTAGGTAAAGGGGTAGAAGCATGCTTGTTATCTCGTGTATTTAGGTCTTTTGGACAAGTGCCAATCACATTTTCTTAAAACGACAATCCGAGAGTGTTGGTGTAACGCAAAGCTGATGCATGTGAGCTATCTATTGGCTTTAAACCTTAGCTTCCTCTACGATCTCACGAAGGGTTTCTACACTTTCCTTAAGGTGTTTGAGATAAACTAGATGCACTTCCCTATGTTCGATGCGAGGGGAAATAGTTCACAATCTATAGGCATACTTTCCTGGTGCAAGAACTTTTGGTTTAACATGATCCTTATTGACACATGACAACTTATTTTGTATTTGGACCTTTAGACTCTTATTTTCAGTTAATAGGGTAGCTGTCTGTTCTAGATGCTTAACACGCGTGATCTTAATAGAATCATACAATTCCTTGTAATGCTGCTTAATCTTTCCATTTTTTGCCCTAAAAATATCATTTCGTTCTTGAAGAACATTAATTTTTCCAGTTAATTGAGTGATCTGCAGTATAAGGTCCTTAAATCAAGTGTACGGTCTGCTTCACTACGGGTTTCTTTCAATTGAGAGATTTGAATTCTCAATTTTTTGATGGCATTATCTTTTTCTAGAATTGAGGCTTTCATCTTTTCGATTACAAAAACTAAGTCAAAATCAGGAACATCTCGAGTGGGTAGAGATGTGTTGTTTCCAAAACTTTCTTTAAGATTTTGATATTTTAACTGCAGATTTAAATGATTTACCTCAAGATTGGAAAACCGTTTTATTAACTCATCATGATTATCCTTTTGAATCTTATCACGTAAATTAGAAAGCTCAACTTCAAGTTCCAGACAACGTGCTTTAAGACTGGTGTGGGCATCATGCATTTCAGTAAAACTAGATACATTAAGCTCAGAATTCGTTGCAACATAAAACACTTCTTTGGACAAGCAGTCAGCAATTAAATTATCATTAGCAATAAGAAGGTTTTTCCGTTCAATCTCATCATGTTTCCTATCTACACCATTTTGGTCAACCTCAGCTTCCAACTCTTCAAAAATATCTTTCATTTCTTTAATTTCTTTAGTTAGAGCCTTTTGAATGCCCTCAAAATGTTCTTTAAGTGTTTTGAAAAATGGAATGACCTCGGTGAGATAACATGCCTTGGTTTGTTCAAAACCCCTTTCCCCTTCAGTGAGCCCCGTTGGTGTGATTCTCTTGTTACAAGTTTTTTCAAAGTCCGAAAAGAGTTGTATTAGTGCAAAAATGTTAATTTTTACTTGACTCTTTGTTGGAAGCACCCTTGGGACAAGCGTTGCAGGTGTATTTGGAGGATACACCGTCAACGCTTTGATTGGCCTTGAGGCTGTGGCCTGCGTTTTGAGAGCCTCGACTTTCATTTTGATGAGATCTTGAGACCAAAATATTTGCTCAGGGGTCAATTGTTTCTGTGGTGTGAAAGTCGCTAAATAGTTCTCTTTCGAGTAATCAGGTGGTGTGATCTTAACTTTCTTTTGCACACACTCTGGGTCTTTCATTTTGGCATTCCTAGTGATTTTAGCTATCTCTAGGGTATCCTCTGAATTGTGCACTATGGCCGGGACATGATTGGTTTTGATAATTTCATGACCATTATATAAAGCAGGCTGAACTTGCTTTGCACGGGTGAGGCATAAAGTGTTCTTGTAACCAATAGCTACCTTATTCAGTTCATCATAATAGGGCTTTGGTTTACACAACATGTGAACTGTTTAAAGAGACTGGTCTTGTTTGTATAGTTTATCCTCGACCTTTTCTTTTAAAGCTTTCATGTCCAAAAATTCTTCAAGGTATTTGTTTTCTTTCTGTTTAAAATCCTTTTTCAAAGATGTAACTTCTTCTACCATTGACTTATTATGGTTGATGGTAGAAGCAAGTTGCAATTTTACAGAATGAAGTTCCTTTTTCAAATTTTCTTCCTTAATATTGCGGTCAGTGATAACTATTCTTAATTGTTCATTAATCTTTTGTTCTCTTTCCGTTAATTCAAATCTGGTCTGTCTTTCATACAGTTCAACTTATTCCTTATATGTTGCAAGTTTAGCAGTTATAGAATTATCAACTACTGTGTTCTATGTTGTTTTAGAGACAGATTGGGCATGAGGTTCATACATATCGTTATATATCATCATGTATGCATCATTTAGAACAGAAGATACATTCCTTTGTACAACTGGCACTGCGTTGTCCTTTACATACTGGTCATATAGAATCATATTACTATCATTCGTATAATAGGCATGTGAGTCAACAACGTAGTTTGGTTGTACATCGGCATGCATCTCGTGGTCTTCATGATGTTCACAAACAACATCCTGATAGTGATCATGGTCGTGTACCTCAAATAGAATGTCCGAATCATACGACGGACCGACTTCATCATACATAGGATCTGCAGATGATAGATTAGCCATGAATATAGTGTGTGTCGTGGGAGTCTCATCAAACAAAAAAAAAAAAAAACAAAAAAAAAAGAAACACCCTATAAGAGATAGAAAAAAATCACCAAAATCCCCCCCCCCCCCAACCTCCCCCCCCTCAAAGAATAAAACATATAAAAAAATCTCACCCCCCCCCCCCCCCCCCCCCCCCCCCACCCCCCCCCCCCCTCCCCAAGTTTCCCCACCCCCCCCTTATGTTTTTTCATATAATATCCCCCCCCCCCCCCCCCCCCCCCCCCCCCCCCCCCCCCCCCCCCCCCCCCCCCCCCCCCCCCCCCACTTTTTTATAAATTTTTTGTTATGGTTGGTTTCTAGGATTTGATAAAGTTGAGTTGATAGGTTTGTTTGAGGAAGTTTTGTTTTGTATGATTGGGTGAGAAGGGGCAAGTGTGTTGGTTAATTCCAATTAAGTTGTCCATTGGAGACAGAGTCACGAGTCAGAGTGAGAGTTGTCAATAAAGTGGGGTGGAAACATTATGTGGATGATGGATTTGTAGATGATTTTGAATTGCACTGCTGAGGTGTTACATTAGATATCAAAGGCGAGGGATCAAACTTTTGTTGTGTTGTGTAATCGGTCCAATATCATTTTTGTTATCATTGGCAGTGTACCTCGTGCTGCTTTAGATGGAATACCCAGTAGTAATCATAGTTGTGTCCATATGCCTCATTGACGTTTTCACTGATGTTACAAATCTACCCTATTCTGGAACATGTGTTATTATTAAACTTAGAATTCAACACTGCATTCTGGGACATGGTCATCTTGATGTGTTACGCATGTCGTCTGATGGTGTTTGTCGCATAACCAAACATAGTAATCATGATGAGTCTCTCCTTATTTTGCTGACGATAAGGTGTTTCGGATGTCATCAGTACAGTTGTGATTCACGGTCTTCTTTTCTAAGTGTTCGAACCTTCTAGGAGGCATCTTCACATTGGTCCACATAGTGTCATTTGGGTCAGTGTAATGATTGATAAGAGAGTAGATATCATTTTGGCAACCCTTGAGAGTAGGAGTTTCGCGCTGTGAATGCAGCATATGTACCTTTCATTATTCTTCAGGTGATAGGTAGCTAAATAGACGCGAAGAGTCGTTCGTGGACGTTCAGATGTAAGGCACCTTCATTTCCTTCTGCAAGAGTTCTCACATAATGTTCCTATCTGAAATGGTTCCTGTCATCAATGACTTCAATGATGTTCATCCCATTTCTTTACCTGACAATAAGTCGAATTTTCGTTGTTGCCAATGATGCAAAAGTTCAGTATCTCCTATCAGCATAGGTGAGTAGGTATCTGACCGACACATTGAATGTCTTCGAAATTATTAGCCATCTTAATTTGATTGTGATATTATTAAGTTAATAACGAATGATTGATTAAGTAAATGTACTGTTAAAAAAGTGATGATTGTTGTTAGGTAAGGATAATGGTGTTTACTTTATGATTTGGTGTTTGGTGAGTGCGTAATGAAGATAATAAGACTTTAGTGAAGAAGCATAGACAAAACGCAGTGAAGAAGCATAGACAAACGCAGTGTAGAAGCTTAGACAAACGCAGTGAAGAAGAAATGTTTTTGCCGAGACGTTTTTTTTCTGTACCATAACACATATTGATGGTGCTTCAAAAATAGGTCAAAGAACGCAGGAGAGCAAGTCGCAGTGATGACACTTAAGTGGGGGGGGGGGGGGAACAAATCTTAATGTTGTCTTGGAGACAAAACGCAATGAAGAGCCTTAGACAAATCTCAGTCAAGTCTTAAGACAAAACGCAGTCAAGAAATGAAATGGACAGAGTCTCTCCTAGGCAAAACGTAATATGGGTCTTCAATTAGGTAAAACGCAGAGACAAATCTCAACCTGTTATAGACAAATCGCAAGACCTTGAGACAAAACACAATGACACAAAATGCAGTGACACAAAACGCAGTATCTTGAGACAAAACGCAGTATCTTGAGACAAAACACAGTGACACAAAACGCAGTCATCAAAACAAGAAGTAGTCAATAGAACGACGAGTCTGCCTAATTAAAGACAATAAACACAATACATTTGTCTTCACAAAACAGTGACTAACTCAGTGTCCTTGACAAAACGCAAGAGACAAAACGCAATGAAGAATTTTGCCAGAGAGACAAAACGCAGTCAAGAAAAATACGACTTTTTCACCTAAAAGCACCTAAAAATCACCATTTTGAACATTTTTGCTTGGTTTCTTTTGCACAACTTGATCCTAGAAGGCTATAAAAACTATAAAAACACCAACTTTAACACCACAAATGTGAGAATCAAAGAGTGTCAAGAATGGGACCATAAACCTTCAAAAACCAAACTTTTAATTTAATCTAACCAAGAAAACGCACACATAATATAGTTAATCATCTGTATGGAGGTTCAGATACCATTTTGTAGTCTATTTGGGTTATCATAACCACAATGAATGATCTAGGGAGATTGCTGTAATTTATCTTAGAGAGAGAGTGAGAGTTATAGTGAGAGAGAAAAAAAAACTACTCTTGATGTGTGTGTTGAAATAGAATAAACAATCCAACCTCTTTCCCACTTGGCTGGAAAGGGGTATGTGTAGAGTATACAAGTGTTTTGTGCCTTTAAGTAGGATTGATAGTGGGCTATACATGTGGAAAGACACGGCCACCTATGAGCACTCATGATAGTTTATCTGGTGTGAATTAGTCGGGTTAGATATGTAAAGCTACAAGCTACCTATGATAGGACATTTCACGGGGTGGACCTAGTCTTTTACATGGATTTTTCATAATCCATGTAACAAGTAAGCTTTTATCGCATAGTGAAAGATGTTCGATCTGTGTGTTTTGTCGAATTCATTAATTTGACCGATGCGAGATCCAGGTCACAAGTTTGACCACTTTAAGGATCTCAACAAAGTCACCTACATGAGCTTGTTTGATGTTAGCTCAAGGAGGATTTACTCTTCATTGTGTGATACATATGTTCCTCAGATGTTCTGGCAAAACCACAAGGATATGCGTAGGACTCTTACGAATAATCCTTGTAATTCAAATTGTGTGAATGTCAAGTAAACATGTATAGTGTCCTAATGAGATTAATTGATGGTCTCTTGGGTCTAGACTCAATTGTGCGTTTTAGTTTTAGTGATCGGAAGCTGGAGCGGACTGCCACCTTTTCAATATTAACCAACTCGGAGTGAGAAAGTCAATAGATTACGTGTTTAGTCTCGGTGAGAAATGAAACTCAAAAATATTTTTAATAGATTCTGAGTGGCTGTTTTTTAAAGATAATTAAGTTGAGGGTTGTGAATTGCATCATGGGTCCATGACTGCAATCTTCTTGTCAGCAATCATCTTTGTGATTGCTGACGCATCTAGAGATTGTATTAACACGGTTTCTGCCTAAGGAGGAGGGCTTCTGTTCTTTACACCCTTTATCGTGTGTCTTTTCTTTTACTATTCTTCAACCTGCCTTCAGTGCTTACCGAGACTTCATGACTAGAACCTTGTTGGGTTTGTTCCAGTTCTAGCTCCATCTCAGTCGGCACTATTCCCTTATTCTCACATTTACTCCTTTTTTATGTCATACCTAAGGACTTCTACACTAACTAGTGGATTATCCCTGGGTAGGATCCCTCGATGTTCTGGTTGATCTATGGGAACTATACCTAAACGCTTACCAAACTTCATACCTCTGATAATATTTAAATTACATGGTCGTCTTTTTGGTTCAGTCCACATTGCCATAAAACCATGACAAAACTCAATAGGTACTTGTGTGATATAAATGTCCAAAGCTTTTTAGTTCCTTGATTGTTTTTTAATTTTTAATAAACACTCCCCTTAAATGTGCATCGAATAACCAGAAAATGTTTGTAGTAACAAAGGGGATGGTGTGTTATTAACAGTGGGTCCACAAAATCACATTTTTATTAGTTTTCATATTTAAATCACATTTTATTCTCCCCTTATCAAAAAAATTTGCAAAAAAACCCTTTAGATATTTTGGATACCAATGGTGTTTCAAAATTATGTTAGAAAACTGGAGGAAAAAGAGTGATGATTGTCACATAGCCGAATGGGGAACAATATTCTATGGCTATAACCACCTATAATCTTTGCAGGGATTGTTGTAGTGTCTTTTATGTAGGGTTTGATGGATTGTGAATTTAATGAAAAATATAGTGAAAAATTTATTACATTGACACTATATCGCACTAAATACAAAACACTACTTATAATGTACAGGATACAATTATATACACCACTACATAAGATATTGACCTGAATGTAGAGTTGACGTGCCTCATTAGGTTATCTGAAGAGTGTATGTAGTCTAATATCTTGTTCGCGACCACCAACAAAGCCATGCCAAGGTTCGAAAGATCCTTCTGGTCTTCCCATCTCCCATTCATGGCATGTGTAAATACTTGAGTCCTTGTCATATCCTTAGCAGTCCAAAACCTCATGTTGTCATACCCCAGATTGAAGAGATAACCTTTTACTCCTCTTTAAGACTCTATGTAATCGAATGCTTCCAGATTATTTGTCATCGTTAACATCTCATGAATTTGTAAGATGTTATTGAACCAAACATGAAGTCTTTCCGTTTAATTGTTATTGCTAGGGAACACAACTTAGGCATGAAGGGAGTTAATGCTTGTATAGTCATGCTCTATTCATGCCTGTTGAATCCATCCTAGTTTTGTGAGTTTCAGTTGTTTCTGGATAGCTTCAATGCTGAGCTAGAATTCTTCAACCGCTGTCGAATCACTAAGTTTGGGTGTCTATAGATAACTGCAGGTAGAAAAGCATTGCGTTGTGTCTAAGCCAGGAAGATGATTAAGATGACCTTGTAGAAGCAGCAGATTTAGGTCTTCAAAGTCACTAGGATACAAGTTTTTGAAGTCCTTTTCTGCAATCGTGTATTCTTGATAATCAGCTCTGCGCAGTGTGATCTCTTTCAAGTAGTCGTACCCGTAACAAGAGTAGGTTTTTATACCAACAACAGTGAAGTATATGCATGTGAGTTCTGACTACCTGCGGCTTGAGTGCTGCAGTGTATCAGTCAATGTAGGAACTTCTGACGATTTTATCCATCAATGTGATATTCCCACCTAAGAGGCAATTTATGTCATAAGGTGCAGACATCATGTGATCCACATGTGCTCAGGTACGATTAGTTCAAGATCCAAAGTCATGATGAACGAAGCATCTCTTTATTCTTGGATGTATTACTAAGCCGGACGCACTCCCTTAGCCATTCCCATATCGTAAAATAATCCAAGTGCTTTATTGAAAAAGAATTGTGGATTGGTATAATGACATGATCCTGGCTGACAACCGAGAGGTAGAGGTCAGTTAATATACAATTCCTGAACTTGTCACCTTCAGGATAGTCCAAACAATCCTATTTGTAAGATCTTGTTTTTTATGTCACTCCTCCATCTGGAACTGAAGATGAACGATGTCTGGGTAGAAAGCTTTAATGACTTCATAGCTGGACCATCCAAATCTGTTCGTTGTAAGCTTCGGTCTTTCCCATCTTTTGGAATAAAGTTCATAAGGTCCGCTTATCCCTAGTCTTTTCAAGTATAAGAGTTCTCTGCGAGCCTTGTTATGTGGTAGACATAAAGCATTGGCCCAGTTGTTCACCGCATCAAGAATGTGGGATGTAGGAATGACCCAGGCAGGTTCTGGAGTGGTAGTCTGTCTTCCTCTAGAATAGGTTTCAACCATTTTGGCCTTGGTATGTTCTTTGGAAGATGTGCAAAACTAGTGTCCTCTGAATCAGATATAATTTACGGTATCTGACATTGGTATGTCTTCGACTAGTTGTTTTGAATGAGGACCGAACTGTTGCTTAGAGGAGCTTCTTTAGTGTCAGTCATTTTCCAGGCAAATGACTGTGGAGCTGGGGGTTGTGATAAGCCTGAAGCGCCAGAGTCATGTCATTTCTTTTTGCTGAGATCAGAATCTAGTGGAGGAGTGAGAGGATCTTGATCATCACGTCGTCTCTTACAAGACTTATCCCGTTCAACAAAGAATTCGTCCCTTTGTACCCATTCCATAGATGCTTCAAGAGCTTCATAAAGTATGATATGTTCTGGAAGTGATTGGTACGAGCCAGTTTCAAACATCTTTTGGTGAAGCATTTCTTTCATGTCAGCTTTGGGCAAGTCTCTGAAGCGATCTCTAAGGGGAGCTTGTAGAGCTATTTGTACTGCATCTTTGACATTTTCATGGACAACTTCATCAATCTTATGAGGCAGATCCCTTAACTCCAAAGTGAAGACCCTAGATCCGAGATTACGAGTCGTGTTATCAAGAGTCTTCCTCTTTTGCTCAAAGGCAACAAATTTCTGCTCAAGTGTTATGACACGCGCAGCTAACACTGAATCTGTTGTGCTTTGTTGTTGTGGTGGAGGTGGAAGTGGACGGGTTGTTGTTGTAGTCGATGTTGTTGCTGTAAAGACTGGTGCTTGAGTGGTAGATGGTGCAGGTTTAGGAGGTGAGAGATCAATAACGGGTGTGGACATTGGTGGAACTAAGGAAGACGCTTGATAAATTAGAACAGTGACCATGGAGACCACTTCTGATTCCACATTGAGTTTCTCTGGTTCATCTTCAGTTGCTTTGTCATTTTCTGGAACTGATCCCCAATAGTATATGCCTTGATATCATCAATATAACGTCATACTTTGAATATCTTAATCTCACGTATTTTTACCTACTTTTATTTATTTATTGCAAGATATTGGTACTTAATTGCTTAAAGTTTATGATTGTAGTAATTATGGAGTCACTTGGGAAAGAGCAAAAAGGCGCAATTCTAGAGCTTAAACGAAGACATTTGAAGAATACTATTTTCTGCACCTATACGCCGTATCCAACAATGAAGATACGGCGTATCAGCGCCAGCTCAGCACAAGAAACGCGTAATGATCAATTCCTGATCCGGCGTATCCACTACAACCAATACGCCGTATGCACAACTGTTCATCAGTCAAAGATACACATTTATATGATGTTGGTAATTATCGTAATTGATTTGACTTTCGCGACTCCAAAGGAAATTAACCCCTATTCACGCCGGTATCCTCTTATCCCCATACGGCGTATACAGGCGTATTTCAGACCTTTAAATATAAGGACTTAAAATGAGTTTTGAGGTGCAATATCACTTTCTTTGATATAGTATACATCTAAAGTCGAATTTCTCTAAGCCAAAAAGAGAAGTGCCATGTCGAGCACTACTCCTGTAATTCAATATAAGACGCATTCATCGTAATTCTGGACTTTCTTAATAATTTCCGATTTTTATTGTTTAATCTTGTTTTTAATAATGTTGGTTTGTGTTTTAATCCAACTTTGCTTAATTTATGTTGTTGTTTAATTATGATTTACCGCTTATACTTGTTTATGAGGCTTCGTACATACGGACTATCCATCAACTGGGTCCTAAGGAGTACCTAACCCAGTAACCTAGTGTTGGGGTGGCTCTCCATGTGTGTTTCTATATGCCCCGAACCAATAGGATAAAATGTGACACCTTATTTCATTACTCTTGATTGATGAGATTAGGTTGACGGCAAGGTGACCCAATAATTGTTCAAACCAGTGTATTTGTCATTTATTAATTGGTATTGATTTTGGTGGTGGACTACTGGTGTATAAAACAACATCAAGCAATAAGTGAGTAAAGTCCCGATGGGCTAGGGTATTAACAGGATCACCACTGCTTTAATTCCCTATGGTAGATTATAATTAAACTATAGGATGCTTTATGCAGATGCGTTAATCGTGACAAGATTGTTCGTGTCTAGGTCTTAGGAAGAAGTACCGCCTAAGTCTTAAGAATGATATGCCGCCTCAAGATAAGCAGCCATTGCACTAATTAATCAAACCAACATTTAATCAGATTTAACATGGTTAATTCAGGTTTTCTATTATTTGGCTGTTCGCTCTTTTGTCTTGTGTTTATTTGCTTTAGTGTGTATTGTGCTTAGAATTGATATTTGTCACCATATGACCTTGCCAGCTCTCAGGCAGAAAACTCCCTTTTTTAGCCTTAGTAAATATGTATAGCATAGGTTTAACCAGTAATTAGACTAATCTAGATAGAATAAAACATTATAGAATATTAGTGTTAACTCTCACTCTAAGGTTCGACACCTACTTTACCGCGAATCTACATCTTGACCGGGTACTTTGCCCATTAAAGTGTTGTCTTTAGGTTAGTCGGCTAAATATAAATGTAAAACCTGATAATCATAAATAACACCTATACAATGACACATCAAGGTTTTTGGCACCGTTGCTGGGGACTGATTAGTTTAATCTTTATTCTTTTTAGTATTTCTAACCTTTAACTTGTTTAGTGTAAAATTATTAATTCTGATTTCTAACTGCTAATTGTTTAGATTAATTGTGTGCTTTAATTTATCGCGTTTTAATTAAGTGTTTTATTTCTGTATTAAATACGGCGTATTCAGTCCTCTGAATATGGCGTATTTGTTGATTTAACATTTTCTTTCTAGTAAATCTTTTTCAGGAAACGCCGTATTCAATCTTTGAAAACGCCGTATTTAGCTTTCTGTTCAGATACGGCGTATCCTGCAAATCATACGACATATTAGTCTTCACAGATGGCGTATCGATTGCAGACCAGATCACTTCTGCAGATTTAATTTTTAGAGCTATCTTACTTTAAAAATGTCTTTCATGACAGGAACATTAGTTGTCAATTCAATTTCCCATACCTTAAAAGAAATGAACAAATGAAGAATAAAAATAAAAAAATGGTATA
Organism: Tanacetum coccineum; assembly: GCA_026074375.1. Classification (NCBI taxonomy): domain Eukaryota; kingdom Viridiplantae; phylum Streptophyta; class Magnoliopsida; order Asterales; family Asteraceae; genus Tanacetum; species Tanacetum coccineum. The sequence continues at coordinate 25,617 of BQNB010009687.1, forward strand.
TATGTTTATCGATGAAGGAAGTCGGGAACATGATGAAGAGAAAGCATTTATAAAGGAATTCGAAACAACTAACGAACTCCCGCTCAAAGAAAGAAACAACTCCTTGTGCGAACCTCGGATTTGAGGTATATGGGTTAACAAGAGTATTCGAGAAAGCCCATTCGGTCAATTATGAAATTAAAGGAGTAACCACTAGAGGAGGAAAAACCACCATCAAGCCCCCCAAAAGAACAATATTGCAATAAACCTCCAACGCTTATCACGAGTGGAACCGAGAACACCATTATGAAGCACCACACGAATCCGACCTATAAAAACCCTTGCGAAAAAGACAATTGTCCCAAATATCACCAAATACCTTTTCCTCAACGGTTGAAAAAAGAAAAAGAAGAAGCCCAACAACAAAAGTTCTTAGAAAACCTAAAACAACTCCAGCTAAACATCCCATTCACCGAGGCCCTTGCTCAAATGCCAAAGTATGCTAAATTTCTAAAAAGTTTGTTGTCAAACAAAACAAGACTGGAAGAAGCTTGCACAGTAACAATGAACGAAAGATGCTCCACGGTTTTGTTAAACAAACTTCCACTTAAAGAAAAAGACCCAGGAAGTTTTAGATCCCTTGAGTATTGGAACTTACAATTCGATTAATGCTTAGAAGTTTTTAGGAGCCAGTATAAGCTTGATGCCCTACTTGATGTATGAAAAACTAGGACTCGGTGAACCAAAACTGACAAGAATAAGTTTGGAACTTGCAGACAGGTCCATCCAGTATCCTCGGGGGATAGCAAAGAATGTACTCATTTAATTTCGAAAGTTTGTCTCCCTATCGATTTTCGTTATATTGGTATGCGAGAAGATACTAGAATTCCGATAATCTTAGAAGACGGTTCATAGCACGTCACGAGCTATGATAGATGTATTCAACAAAAGGATAACTCTCTGCGCGTTGGGGAGTGGAGGTAATCTTTGATGTCAATCAATCAATAAAAAACCCCCTACCGATGATGATGAATGATATGGGATCGATGATCTAGACCAAACTATACACTTAGAAGCTCAAGACTTATAGAAAATAACCATACTGATTCATTAATGCATATGATCTGACATCGAAGGAAGCCGATCAGAAGGTAGAGGGGGAACGATCTGATTTTGAGAAATCAAAACGGCGTATCAAAATTTCGGATACGGCGTATTCAGTGTCACAGGAAACGCAGAATTTTAAAAAGATGTTAAATGAACACCTCTGCTCAGCTAGTGCCAAAGAAATCGATGAAAAGAAGCCAGAATTGAAAGATCTTCCTTCCCACCTTGAGTACGTGTACCTAAATGGAGATAGAGAGCTAGTCCGCTAGCGGTTATCCGTAGTGCTAACTAAGAAAGAAAAAACTTCAATCTTGCAAGTCTTAGAGAAACACAAGGGAGCGATCGCTTGGATGATGTCAGACATTAAGGGAATTAGCCCGTCATTTTGCACGCACAAGATCCTTTTAGAAGAAAACTTCAAACCTGTCATCCAACCTCAACGATGGTTTAAACCCACGGTCCAGGATGTGGTCAAAAACTGAAACCTGTCAAACTGCTCGATTCTTGTTTGTTCTGATCCCCATCACCAATAGCATCCGAAGGTAGCCCCCATTCAGTTATCCCAAAGAAAAGAGGATGATCGTTGTCTTTAGACGACAACAACGACAAACGGATCTATCTCGCACAGTTACAGGGTGGCGCATGTGCATTGATTACCGTAAACTAAATGACGCAACACGAAAAGACCACTTCCCTCTCTCGTTCATTGATCAAATGTTGGAACTCTTGTTCGAAAATGAATTTTATTGCTTTCTTGATGGTTTTTCCGGATTTTTTCTACACAATTTCAATCGCTCCTGGGATCAGAGAAAACTACATTGTCACATGCCCTTACGGAACATTTGCTTACCGAAGGATGCCGTTTGGACTGTGCAACGCTCCTGCAACCTTCCAAAGATGCATGACTGCGATATTCCATGACATGGTGGAAGACTTCATGGAAGTTTTTATGGACGATTTCTCGGTATTCGGTAATTCTTTTAACCACTGTCTAGGTAATTTAGATAAAATGCTCGCAAGATGTGAAGAGACCAATCTTTTACTAAATTGGGAAAAATGCCATTTTATGGTGAATGAAGGAATTGTCCTGGGTCACAAAATATCTGGGAAAGGGTATCGAGGTTAACTGAGACGAAAATAGAGTGTAGCCATACTACCGTTACCCCAAAAAAAGTTAGGGGGTTAGAAGTTTCTTGGGACACGCTGGGTTTTATCGTAGATTCATAAAAGATTTTTCCATGATTTCTAAACCTATGACCCAGCTTTTAATGAAAGATGCAAAGTTTGATTTTTCTGATAGTTGCAAAAAAGCATTTAATGATTTAAAAGAAAAACTTACCTCTGCACCTATCATAATATCCCCTAATTGGAATATCCCTTTTGAACTAATGTGTTGATGCTTAGCGATGTTGCCGTAGAGCAGTCTTTGGATCAATGAAAGGATAGTGGGAAATTTGACCCATCTATACGCTAGCAAGACCTTAACGATGCCCAAGCCACACTATTTACTTCTGAAAAGGAGCTTCTAGCAGTTTCTTTTCTTTTGATAAAATTCGACCTTTTCTTATGTTTTATCAAAACTATATATAAATGTCATTCTGCTTAAAGTATTTGTTCAGTAAACAAGATGCCAAGCCAAGACTCATCAGATGGGTTATGCTTTTACAAGGATTTGACATTGAAATCAAAGGGTAAAAATGGGAGCTGAATATCTGGCGCTATACATTGTATAGGCTCGAAAATCCAAACATGGGGATATTAACTGAAATAGATATCGCCGATGAATTTCTCGATGAACACCTTATGGTATTAAAAACTACTCCCGACAACGATGAACCTGGGTTTGCGGGATTTACAGTCTACTACATTGTCAGGAAAGTAATACCTCCCAAATGGACTTCTGAAAAAAGGAAACGATTCTTTTCTCAAGTGAAGTTCTACTTTTGGGATGAGCCTTATGCATTTAGGCTATGCCTAGACAACATAATAAGAAGATGCGTCGCCGGTAACGAGATCCCTGAAATCCTCGCTCACTGCATTTTGGACCAACCAGACGGGCATCTCAGGTGCTTCAATACCGAAAGAAGTGTTACGAAATTTGGATTCTTTTGGCTAGTATCTTCAGAGATGCATAAAGATTACGTGTCCAAAATGCGACACATGCAAAAGTCAGGAATATACCATATCCTCCCGACACAATAAATGCACAACAATCATACAAGGTATTTGTGACGTATTTTACGTTTGGGGAATTGACTTCATGGGACACTCTTCCTGTCTGATGGGGTTTTTTTTATTATATGGGTGGCGTTGTATATGTGTCATTTTGGGTTGTTGACCTTGAACGGCTTGGGGTAGGGTAAGTTCTTTTTTCATTGTCAACTATAAATAATTAGCGTGGTAGATGGTGGGCGGGGTGGGGGGAGTTTTTTATTCTTGTGGGATCGAGGTTTTATTTGTGGATGAGGTTCTCAATTTTTTGATGTTAGGTGGAATGGGGTTAGGTGTAGGGGGTGTGGAGGGTGTTTTTTACGACAATCTAGATTAGCCAGCGCGTATTCGGGGTGGCAGTGTACCTTGTGGTAGCATGCGACTGCTGTTTTGTGTTGAATTGAAATAACTAGACCTCTTAAAAACAGCTCAATAAGCAACAGTGGCTGCTATCAAACGATGCCTGTATAGTGGGGAAATTCTTGAAGGGTTATTGTGCCAGATTTAGGGTTCCTGTAAAGGCTTCTAATAAGTGATAAGGGAACACTCTTTTGCATTTAATGTCAATTGAGGAAGATAAAGCTCTACGCAAAAATCGTGTGAATTTCATAAATAGATCTACGACCATATAACCCCAAACTAGTAGGCAGTCCGAGTAACCAATCTGAGCCATGTCAAACTTATCTTGGAATGATTAGTTGGATATAACCTGAAGGACTGGTCAGAAAAACTCAACGATGCATTATAGGCATTCAGGACTGCCCACAAAACACCAACAGGATGTACCCCATTTAGATTAGTTTATTAAAGGCCTGTCATTTATCGGTAGAGGTTAGAAACATTATAGCCTATTGGCGAGCACGCCAACGCCCCCCCCTGGGCCGTTAAAAACAATGTAAACATGGATCTCATGGTGGCTGTAATAAATATTTCATGGCACTCAATAAATTTTTTGTGGAGTTCGAGATGAGGCATACAGAGAACACACGAATCTATAAGGAAAAGACAAAAAAGTGGCACGACTCGAGACTACGAGGGGATAAAAACTTCACAGCTGGGGACAAAGTTCTACTATTTAACTCTCGCTTCAGATTACACCTAGGGAAACTCAAATCAAAATGGTCCAGACCATTCACTATAAAAACTATGTATCCATATGGAGCCGTGGAAATCATCGATAAAAATAAATTTCAGCTTCAAAGTTAATGGACATAGATTAAAGAAATACTATGGTAGGTCCATCAACACAGAATAAAACAAGCTGGTCGAATTAAATGAAGCAACAAGGTAAAATATGTATGAAAAAGGTCAAACTTAACGACCGGCTGAAACAAAAGTGCTCCTCGAGAGACAACCCGGTTATGTTTTTATTTGTTTGTCGCATTTAAATTGTTTGAATTTTAATTTTATATTTGTGTCTGTGTCTGCACAGTACATACATACGCTATCGAACCCTCTGGGTTACGCGTATGCATGTTTAGGAATACAATTTATCAGTTTTGATTTCTGTATTTTATTTCCAGGTATGTAATGTTTTCACCAGGTTTACATACGGTGTATCTAGGGTTTGGGACTACGGCCGTATTGTAACATGTTCATTGTGTGTTATTGTTTGCTTGTATTGTAGGTTAGTTGAAAGCACGGATTGCAAAATCGTCTTTAACTTTTTGCAGACCTTGCTGTACATGAAACGATTTTAATGTATAGTTGAACATACTAGTGTTGGCTACTCTTGGGCATTCTGAAGCCCTCGGTCAACACTCTTCTTGCTTTAGACATCAAAATGGAAAACTCTCGGAGCAAACTATCAGGGAAGTTTCCTCGTTCTAATTCTTTTCCCATATTATTTAACTGTTTGTCTATACAACGAGGACGTTGTATAATTTAAGTGGGGGGGATGGAGAATTAGAACGTACTTGTCCTCATTTTCACAAATAAAAATGCGGAACATGCATAAAATTTGGATCAAATTTTAAAACTAAAATTAGGCAATAACTTGTTTGTGAAAAATCACTTGTTTTTTTTTTAATTACCTGTGGCACTTAACCCTTAATGTTATTTGTGAGAATTAGCTATTGTTTCCAATTGCTTACTAAAATTTCACAAAAATATAAGTCTGCCGATGATGTAGTGGACTTTATAACTTGGCCTAGTATATCACTCGAGACCTCAATGATGAGTACTATGGATTTAGATGGAGTAACATGATTGACTGGTAAATTTCTAGGAATAAACTAAAAAGCCTACATGTCGTAATATTAACCAACGTTAGTTAACCCCCGTGTAACCCTTTTGATTACTCTCAGTTGTTTTGAGTATAGATACCTAAAACAACTTTGATGTGCTTTCCTTTCTTTTTCCACACCAATAAAAATTGTTTCGTTACACCTTAGCCTACCGTATAGATTAAAGCCTATTTTAATCAATGTTGTTAGTTGCTTTCGTGTAAAGTTTTGTAGTTCTTGCGTCAAAGTGAAAATTTCTCTGTCTATGTAATGGTCGGAAAATGTGACAATGCAATGGGTGGAAGGTTTGTAGATAGTGTGTTTTTGCTACTTTCACAATTTTATGAAATTATGTCAGAAGAAGAAAAAATTAACCAGAAAAAGATGATTATGAAGACGGTGAAAGATTACGTCGAGATTTATAGATGTATTGCTGAAAAAAAAAAAAGAGAAAATTGAAAAAAAAAGAAAATAAGTCATGAATGATGAAAAGACTAGTCGTTCATAGGCTTAACCGATGAAATTATTTGAAAGGATCGATTATTCATTGATACGCATCAAAAATCAACGATGTAAAGTTTGTTAAAGTGTGGGCCGGATATCACCACTTATTTTGTAAAAAGTATGTAAGTTCAGGATGTAAGGGATGTTGACCGTTATGGGGCAACACCAACTTAAGTTGTCATTGTCATCTATTGATCAGTTGTTTGTTTATAAGTTTGGTCATCTTTGTATGTATGGAACGGTCGAGGAAGTTTAACTAGCAACCGCACCTTTATGTTTGTTGGCTTTAATCTATTTGTTTGTTTATTTTATTTGATGCAACTTGTTTAATTCCCTTGCCGTAACTAAACCTTAGGATCTGTGCTCGAATGAGGATTGGTAGAGCATGGATGTCGATTTCATTGTTACAGCCATGTTATTCACTGTGTCTTTGCATGCCTTATTTAACGAGACCTTTGGTGGTGAAAGTCAGAAGCTCACACATCCGCTCTGTATATCATTCGTCATCTTATAAGAATGATTAAAAAAACCTGAGCCTTATAATAAATACTCTATTTACCTTTTGACTGTTACTTCTTTGCTTAAGGTGGAGATGTGTATCCTTGCACAGCGTGTAGATACTAAGCTAATCACAATGAGCAAATATAGCGTACCACTTAAAATGATATCACCTAGATTAGTTGAAGTGATCTGAGTGATTTCATTTCATTATTTTGTGAGGAGCTTGGATTTGTACTGGTGATCTCACACATGGAATGTGTAAATGCTCGCTAGACGGAAATAATCCTTAAACCTCGGTTGGGTTACTTTTTCTACTCAAATCTTTCTAAAGTTACTTGAGGGATAAGTAGGATACAAGTGGCGGGATATTTGATAATCATCAAAATACCCCCCAGTATACGCTTTACTATCATTTATCCCACGTATTTTACCCACTTTTATATAATTATTGCAAGATATTGGTACTTTAATTTGATCTAAAGGTTTATTATTGCAGTATTTTATGGGAGGTCACTGTGTAGAAGAAGGCCAAAAAAGCGCAATTCTAGACCTTAAACGAAGACATTTAAAGAATATTATTTTCTACACCTACACGCCGTATCCAGCAATGAAGATACAGCGTATCAGCGCCAGCTCAACACAAGAAACGCGTAATGATCAATTCCCGATCCGACCGTTTCCCTAAAATTATACGTCGTATGCACAGCTGTTCATCAGTCAAAGATACGCATTTAATATGATTGATGGTAATTATCTTAATTGATTTGATCTTATCGCGGACTCCAAGGAAATTAACCCCTATACGTCGTATCCACTTATCCCCATACGACGTATCCAGGCGTATTTCAGACACTATAAATACAAGACTCAAAAACGAGTTTTAGTGTGCAATATCACATTCTCTGTATCTGTATACACACTAAGTCCGAATTTCTCAAGCCAACAGAGCAGCAAGGTAGTCCTTACTCCTAATTCCATAGAAGACATCGTGTAATTCTTACTTTCTTAATCATTCGATTTTTAATTATTAGATCATGTTTGTAATAATAACAATGATTGTGGGCTAATACCCTCAGGTATTAGCCATGTTAATGAAGATTATAATGTTTGGTTTGTTTTAATTCGACTTTGCTTAATTTATCGTAGTAGTTTAATTATGTTTACCGCCTTATACTTGTTTATGTGCTTGTACATGTGACCTATCATTCAACTGGGTCTAAGGAGACCTAACCAGTAACCTAGATGCTGGGATGGCTCTCCATGTTGTGTTCTATATGCCCGGACCAATAGGATCACAAATGACACCTTATCATTACTCTTTGATTATGAGCTTGTTGACCGGTAGGTGACTCGATAATTGTTCAACCAGTATTGTTCATTTATTAATTGGTATTGATTTTGGTGGTGGACTACTGGTGTATAAAACAACATCAAGAAATAAGTGGGTAAAGTCCTGATGGGTTGAATAGGGTATTAACAGGACCTCCACTACTTTATTCCCAATGGTAGATTATATTTAATACTACTAGGATGCTTATGCGGGATTGCGTTAATCGTGACAAGATTGTTGTGTTAGGTATTAGAAGAAGTACCGCCTAAGTCTTAAGAATGATATGCCGCCTCGAGATAAGCAGCCATTGCACTAATTAATCAAACCAGCATTTAATCAGATTTAACATGGTTAATACAGTTTTCTATTATTTGGCTCGTTCCGCTCTTTTGTCTTGTGTTTATTTGCTTTAGTGTGTATTGTGCTTAGAATTGATATTTGTCACCATAAACCTGTGCCAGTCTCTCAGGCTGAAAACCCCCCTTTTACCTCTAGTAAATATGTATAGCATAGGTTTAACTAGTAATTAGACTAATCTAGATAGAATAAAATACTGATTGAATATTAGGTTAACTCTCACTCTTAGTGTTTGACACCCTACTTACCGCGAAGCTACATCTTGACCGGGTACTCTGCCCGTTAAAGTGTTGTCTTTAGGTTAGTCGGCTAAATATAAATGTAAAACCTGATAATCATAAATAACACCTATACAACGACACATCAAGGTTTTTGGCGCCGTTGCCCGGTGTTTTCAGCCTGAGAGATTGGCACAAGTTTTCTTATGGGTGTGACAAATATCAATTCTAAGCACAATACACACCTAAAGCAAATAAAACCAAGAACAAAATGAGTGGAAGAGCCATTGTGTGGAAAACTGTATTAACACATGGTTTTATATATGATTAAATGGTAGTTTTGATTAATTAGTGCATTGGCTACTTATCTCGAGCGGCGGCATTATCATTTCTTAAGACTTAGGCGGCGGGCCGGGGTGTTTACTTCTTCTAATACCTAGGACCATAGTCCACACAGAACAATCTTGCACGATAACGGCTTTCAGCATAAAGCTGCTCTATAGTTGTAATATATTATCTTACCATTGGGGGAATTAACTAAGTATAATTGATTGGTCGTGTTAATTACCCTAGCCCGATCAGGACCGTTTACTCACTTTTTACTTGATGTTGTTATATACACCAGTTAGTCCACCACCAAAATCAATTTACCACTTAATAAGTCATCGAACCAATTCTGGTTGAACAATTATCGAGGCACCTCTTTTACCGTGCAACAAATGCTCATAATAATCAAAGGATGTAAGAGATAAGGGTGTCATGATGTGATCCTATTGGTACCGGGCATATAGAGAACACAACATGGGAGAGCCAGATCACCTGGTCATCTTAGGTTAACTGGTTAGGAGTCTCCTTAGACCCAGTGAATGATTGTAGGTCACATTGTACAAGCACATAAACAAGTGATAAGGCGGTAAACATAATTAAACTACGTAGCACGATATAAGTTAAGCAATGTAGAATTAAAAGTCAAACCAAACTATTATAATCTTCATTAAATGGCTTTTTACCTGAGTGGGTATTAGGCCCACAATCATTGTTAGTATATTAACAAACCATGATCTAATAATTAAAAATCAGTATATGATTAAGAAAGTGTAAGAATACATGACGGAGTCTTTTATGGAATTAGGAGTAGTGCAATCGACCTTGTGCTGCTCTTTTTTGCCTTGAGAAATTCGCTTTAGTGTGGTATACTTACAGTGAAAGGTTGATATTGCACCCTAAAACTCGTTGATGAGTCTTGTTTTATAGTGTCTGAAATAAGCTGGGATACGTGTTATAGGGGATAAGTGGATACGGATGAAGTCGCGCGAGCATAGGGTTTATTTACTTGGAGGTCTGCGATAAAATCAAATCAATTATAGTTATTACATCAATAAATCATTAAATGCGTGTATCTTTGACTGGTGAACAGCTCGTGCATACGAGTAGTAGTTGTAGTGTGAGTAACGTCAGGATCGGGAATTGATCATGTAACGTCGTTTCTTGTGTTGAGCTCGGCGCTGATTCCGCTGTATTCATTGCTGGGATACGGGTGTAGGTGTTAGAAAATAATATTCTTTAAATGTTCTTCGTTTAGGGTCTAGAATTGCGCTTTTTTTTATTTGCTTCTTCTTCACAAGGTGACTCAATAATTACTTGCATATATAAACTTTAAGCAATTAGAGTACCTGGATTATCTTTGGCAATTATAATTATATAAAAAGTGGAGTATAAAGATCGTGGGATAAATAGATAGTAATGAGTGATGACGGTATTTTGATGATATCCAATATTCCCGCCAACTTGATCCTACTTATCCTCCAAGATATACTTTAGAAGATTTTGAAAATGTATCCCAACCGAGGTTAAGGATTTTTCCGTTAAGCTTTCGCTCTTTCATGTGTGATCCGCCTAGTGTCAAATAAGACTCATCACAAAATTTGTAATGAAATCACTAGATCACTTCAACTATCTAGGGGTGTATATTTTTAGGTGGTACGCTTATTTTGTATCAGTTGTGATTTGAGCTTTGTATCAGATAGGCTTGGCTAAGGATACACATCTCCACCTTTAAAGCTAAGAATTTACCAAGTCAAAAGGTAAATGATGTACTTTATTCAAACAGTTCAGGTTTTTTAATCCATTCTTATTACTCGCATGAGATCGCGATATCTCGGTGTGGAAGCTTCTGGACTTTCACCAACGGTCGTTGTCCGTTAAATTAATGCAGCTGAGCTGATCGCCTGAGACACATGACTACATTGGCTGTAACTATGAAATAGACATCCTTGCTCGTACACATCCTCATTCGAGTAGATCCTAAGGTTAGTTATCAGGAAAAGGAAGTAAAAAATGGTGTCAAATAAATAAACAAAAAAAATAGATTAAAGCCAACAAATAAGGTGCGGTTGCTAGTAACTTTTCCCGACCGTTCACATTACAAAGATCAAACTTATAAACAAAATCTCGATCATAGTTGACAATGACACTTAAGTTGGTGTTCCCATAACGGTCACTTCCCTTACAACTGTTATTTTATCAATATATTTTACGAAAATAAGTGTTTGATATCGGCCATTTTAACAAACTTTACTGATCGTTGTTTTTGTGTCGTATCATATTGAATAATCGAATCCTTTTAAATAATTTCATGGTGTAAGCTTCTATGAAACCGACTAGTCTTTTTCTTCATTCTATACTTATTTTCTTTTTTTCATTTATCTTTTTTTCAGCTATACTATTATAAATTCGACAGTAATTTCAAACCGTCTTCATAATCATCATATTTCGGGTTATTTTTTTCTTCTGTTCGTGAATGAATACAATAGATTGTGATAGTAAGCAAAAATCCACAACGAGCTTACAAAATTTCCCATTGCATTGTGCAATTTTTCGACCATTACATAGACAGAGAAATTTTCACTTTGACGCAAGAACTACAAAACTTTACACGAAAGCAACTAACACATTGGATTGAAAATAGGCTGTTAAATCATATACGGCTAGGCTAAGGGTAACGAACATTTTAATTGGTGTGGAAAAAGAAAGGAAAGGCTCAGCAAGTTGTTTTAGGGGTATCTTTACTCTAAAAATGAGAGTAATCAAAAGGGTTACACGGGGGTTAACTAACGTTGGTTAATATTACGACATGTAGGCTTTTTAGTTTATTCCTAGAAATTTACCAGTCATTCATGTTGTTCTCCATCTAAATCCATAGTCTCATCATTGAGGTCTCGAGTAGATATACTAGGCCAAGTTATTTTGTCCACTAACATCATCGGCAGGAATTATATTTTGTGAAATTTAGCTAAGCAATGGAAAACAGATAGGTTAATTCTCACAAAATAGTCATTAAGGGTTTTTAGTGCAATAGGTAATGTAACTAGTGATTTTTCACAAAAAGTTATGCTAATTTTTTTTTAAAAAATTTGATCCATTTTTAGGCATGTTAGCATTTTATTTGTGAAAATGAGGACAAGTACGTTCTAATTCTCTATCCCCCCACTTAAATTATACAACGTCCTCGTTGTATAGACAAACAGTTAAATAATATGGGAAAAGAATTAGAACGAGGAAACTTCCCTGATAGTTTGCTCCGGATGGTTTTCCATTTTGAGTGTTTGAGCAAGAAGAGTGTTGACGAGGGCTTCAGAATGCACCAAGAGAGGCCACTATCATACGAAAGTATTTTCAGACTATAACTTTGAAAAATCCGGTTTCATTTTTACAAGCAAGGTCTGCGAAAAGAAAGATTTTAAGACGTTTTTGAATTCGTGCTTTTCACTAACCTACAATACAAGCAACACAATTAAACACACAACTGTACATGTTTTACATGCGCCAGTATCCCGCAAACCAGTAGGATGTACACCGTATGTAAACCTGTGAAAACAATTAAATACTGGAATTTAAATACTGAAATTAAAAACTGATAATTGTCCAGACATGCATACGCCGTATCCAGAGGGGTTCGATACGCCGTATGTATGTCTGGGCAGACAGACTCAATATAGAAAATTAAGTGATTAAACTGATTTTAAATGCGGACAAAACAAATAAAAACATATGCCAGGGTTGTCTCTCTGAGGAGCACTTTTTCGTTTCAGTCCTGGTTCTTAAGGTTTATCTTTTTGCATGTCTATTTACCTTGTAGCTTCATTTAATGTCGACCAGCTTGTTTTATTTCGGTGTGGATGGACCTTCCATAGTATTGTTTATCTATGTCCCATTTAATTTGAAAGATATGAATTTATTTTTATCGGGTGATTTTCCACGGGCCTCGTCATATGGATACTAGTTTTTTATACGTGACATGGTGTTGCGACCTTTTTGATTTGAGTTTCCCCTAGGTGTTAAATATTGAAGCGAGAGTTAAATAGTAGAACTTTGTCCCCAGCTGTGAAGTTTTTATCCCCTCTCAGTCTCGAGTCGTGCCACTTTTTTGTCTTTTCCTTATAGATTCGGGTGTTCTCGTATGCCTCATCTCGTAACTCCATAAATTTATTGAGTGCCATGAAATGTGTTTACAGCAAGCCAATGAGATCCAGTTACATTGTTTGTATCGCCCAATAGGTTATGTTTAACCACTACCGATAAATGAACGTGCCTTTAATAAACTAATCTAAATGAGGAGGTACATATTTTGGTGTTTTTTGGGCAGTCTCTGAATAGCCCTATATGCATCGTTGAGTTTTTCTGACCAGTCCTTCAGGTTATATCCAACTAATCATTCCAAGATACGTTTGATGGCTCTGTTGGTTACCTCGGTCTGCCTATTAGTTTGGGGGTGATAGGCCGTAGATATTTTATGAGTCACACCGTATTTTTGTAGAGCTTTTTCTAATTGAGAATTGCAAAAGTGTGTTCCCCTATCACTTATTAGAGCTTTTAGGACCCTAAATCTGGCAAATAACCCTTTCTAGAATTTCCACACTTATACAGGCATCGTTTGTAGGACAAGTGCTTGGGCTTCTACCCATTTTGACACATAGTCTACCGCCACCAAGATATATTTATTACCCCTTAAGTCAGGAAAGGGTCAATGAAGTCAAGTGGGGCAATCTAACCGTCAAATAAGTTCACTTGACATTGTATGATGTTGGCATTTTGTTTCGGCGAGACTATGTTTCTGACTTTTTGGCATGTGTCGCATTTTGACACGTAATCTTTTGCATCTCTGAAGATACTAGGCCAAAAGAATCCATATTTCGTAGGACTCTCTTCTTGTCGGTTATTGTAAGCATGCTGATTGCCCTCTGCTTTGGTCCGATGCAATGTGAGCGAGGATTTCAGTGATCTCGTGAACGGCGACGCATCTTTTATTATGTATGTCTAGGCATTAGCCTAAATGCATAAGGACTCAATCCCAAAAGTAGAATGTTCTCTTGAGAAAAGAATCGTTTCTTTTTTCAGAAGTCCATTTTGGGATGGTATTATCTTTTCCTGACATTGTAGTTGACGTAATCCCGACCTACCCTGGTTTTCATCGTTGTCGGGAGTAGTTTTTAATACCATAAGGTGCTCATCGAGAAATTCATCGGCGATTTCTATTTCAGTTAATATCCCCATGTTTGGATTTTCGAGCCTAGACAAGTGATCAGCGGCCAGATTTTCTGCTCCTTTTTTATCTTTGATTTCAATGTCAATTCCTTGTTGTAAAAGCATAACCCATCTGTGAAGTCTTGGCTGGGCATCTTGCTTTACTGAACAAATACTTTAAAGCAGAATGATCAGTGTAGATAATAGTTTTTGATAAAATAAGATAAGGTCGAAATTTATCAAAAGAAAAGAAAACTGCTAGAAGCTCCGTTTTCAGTAGTAGTGTAGTGTGCTTGGGCATCGTTAAGGGTCTTGCTAGCGTAGTAGATGGGTCTAAATTTCCTCTTCTTCTCTTTGTCCAAAGAACTGCTCCTCCGGCAACAGGCTAGGCATCCACATTAGTTCAAAAGGGATATTCCAATTAGGGGATATTATGATAGGTGCAGAGGTAAGTTTTTCTTTTAAATCATTAAATGCTTTTTTGCAACTATCAGAAAAATCAAACTTTGCATCTTTCATTAAAAGCTGGGTCATAGGTTTAGAAATCATGGAAAAATCTTTTATGAATCTACGATAAAACCCCGTGCGTTGGTTCCCACGAAACTTCTAACCCCTTAAACATTTGTGTGGTAGGTTCGTATGGCTATCACGTGCTTTTTCGCTCTGTTAACTCTGTATCACCTTTCCAGTATTTGCGCTGAACCAGGACAATTCCTTCATTCACCATTAATGGCATTTTTTCACCATTTTAGTACAAGATTGGTCTCTTAGCATCTTGCGAGCATTTTATCTAAATTACCTAGTGTCAGTGGTTAAAAGAATTACCGAATACCGAGAAATCGTCCATAAAAACTTCCATGAAGTCTTCCACCATGTCATGGAATATCGCAGTCATGCATCTTTGGAAGGTTGCAGGAGCGTTGCACAGTCCAAACGGCATCCTTCGGTAAGCAAATGTTCCGTAAGGGCATGTGAATGTTGTTTTCTCTTGATCCTCAGGAGCGATTGGAATTTGGAAGAATCCGGAAAAACCATCAAGAAAGCAATAAAATTCATTTTCGAACAAGAGTTCCAACATTTGATCAATGAACGAGGGGGGGGGGGGGGGGGGGAAGGGGAAGGGTCGCTTTTCGTGTTGGTCATTTAGTATTACGGTAATCAATGCACTATGCGACACCTGTAACTGTGCGAGATAGAACCGGTTCGTTGTTGTCGTTTAAGACAACGATCATTCCTCCTTTCGTTGGGACAACATGAATGGGGCTGACCTTCGGGCTATCTGGGATGGGATAGATTAATCAAGAATCGAGCAGTTTGACGGTTTCGTTTTTGACCACATCCTGGACCTTTGGGTTTAAACATCGTTGAGGTTGGATGACAGGTTTGAAGTTTTCTTCTAATTGATCTTTGTGCGGTGCAAAATGAAGGGGTGATAATTCCCTTAAAATGTCTGGACATTCATCAAGCGATCGCTTCCCTTGTGTTTCTCTAAGACTTGCATGAGTGAAGATTTTTCTTATCTTAGTTAGTTTTAGATGAAACGATTATGCGGACCAAGCTCTATCTCCATTTAGTCCGTACTCAAGGTGGGAAGGAGATCTTTCTTCTGGTTCTTTTCATCGATTTCTTTGGCACTAGCTGGCAGTGGTTTGTTTCATTTACATCTTTTTAAAATTCTACGTTTCCTGTGACACTGAATACGCCGTATCTGAAATTTTGATACGCCGTTTTGATTTCTCAAAATCAGATCGTTCCCTTCGTCCTTCTGAATCGGCTTCGTCGATGTCTAGATCATTAAGCAGGAATGAATCAGTATGGTTATTTTCTATTAATTCTTGAGCTTCTAAGTGTATAGTTTGGTCTAGATCATCGATCCCATAGCATTCATCATCATCGGTAGGGGGTTTTTTATTGATTGATTGACATCAAAGATTACCTCCTCGTCCCCAACCCTGAGAGTTATCCTTTTGTTGAATACATCTATCATAGCTCGTGCGGTTGCTAGGACACGCGTTCTTCTTAAGATTATCGGGAATTCTAGTATCTTCTCGCTTATCAATATAACGAAATCATTAGGGAGTACAACTTGTCGGACTTTAATGTGTTATTTCTTTTCTATCCCCGAGGATACTGGATGGACCTGTCTGCAAGTTCCAAACTTATTCTTGTCGGTTTTGGTTCACCGAGTCCTAGTTTTTCATACATCAAGTAGGGCATCAAGCTTATACTGGCTCCTAAATCTTCTAAAGCATTATCGATGTGTAAGTTGCCAATATAACAAGGGATAGTAAAACTTCCTGGGTCTTTTTTCTTTAAGTGGAGTTTGTTTAACAAAACCGTGGAGCATCTTTTCGTTCATTGTTACTACGCAAGCTTCTTCCAGTCTTGTTTTGTTTGACAACAAACTTTTTAGAAATTTAGCATACTTTGGCATTTGAGCAAGGGCCTCGGTGAATGGGATGTTTAGCTGGAGTTGTTTTAGGTTTTCTAAGAACTTTTGTTGTTGGGCTTCTTCTTTTTCTTTTTTCAACCGTTGAGGAAAAGGTATTTGTGATATTTTGGGCTTGTGTCTTTTTCCAAAAAAAAAAAGGTATTTTTTAGGTTCGTGTGTTCGGGTGGGGCTTCTAATGGTGTTATCGGTTCATCGTGATGAGGCGTTGGAGGTTTATTTGCAATATTGGTCTTTTGGGTGGCTTTGATGGTGGTCTTTCCTCCTCTAGTGGTTACTCCTTTAATTTCATAATTGACCGAATGGCTTTCTCGAATACTCTTGACAACCCATAATATACCTCAAATCCTGAGTTCGCAAAGGAGTTGTTTTTCTTTGGCGGGAGTTCGTTAGTTATTCTAAATTCCTTTTTGAATGCGTCTATTTCATCTTGTTCCCGTCTTCCTTCTTCGAATATCTTATTTACCATTTTTCCTTTTGTTAATGTTATTTTAAGGTTGGGATCTTTGAGAATGGATCAAAGTAATGTTCTCTGTCTTGAAAGACCATTTGTTAAGTAGATGCTCTAAAAATTAAAATCTGGGCAGAAGTGATCTTTGGTCTGCAATCTGATCGCCATCTGTTGAAGACTAATATGTCGTCATTGATTTGCTTGGATTTGCCGTATCTGGTCAGAAAAGCTAAAACGGGCATTTTCAAAGATTGAATACGGCATTTTCCTGAAAAAAAGATTTACTCAGAAAGAAATGTTAAAATCGCAAACAAATACGCGTATTCAAAAGATGTATACGCCATTATTTAAGTCAGAAATAAGAACACTTATTAAACGCGATTTAAATCAATGCTACAATTAATCTAAACAATTAGCAGTTAGAAATCGAATTAATAATTTTACAACTTAAACAAGTTTAAAGGTTAGGAAATACTAAAAAGAATAAAGATTAACTATCAGTCCCAGCAACCGGTGCCAAAACCTTGATGTTATTGTATAGGTGTTTATTTCAGATTTATTAGGGTTTTTTTTTTACATTTATATTTAGCGTAACTAACTAAGAGAAACACTTTAATGGGCGCAAAGAAGTACTCCGGTCAAAGATGCTTAGATTCCGCGGTAAGTAGAGGTGTCGAACAGACTAAGAGTGAGAGTTAACCTAACTATTCTATCACTCCTTTAGAGAACCGAATGAGCACATCATCTCTGCATTCAGGTCAATATCTTTTGTGGTGTATATATTGTATCTTGTATATTGAAGTGTAGTATTGTATTTAGTGTTATGTGTCAGTGTATAAATTTTTCATTAAATTTAAAATCCTTCAAACCTATCATATCTGACACTAATAGAATCCCTCATTTATTCAGGGGGAGCATTAATATGTTACCCATTTGGCTTGTGAATAATCAACACATTTTTCTCCCAATTTTCCAACATATTCAAATCCATTGGTATCCAAAATATCAACGGGCTTGAAATTTTTGATAAGTGGAGAAAATGTGATTTAAATATGATAACTGGTAAAAATGTGTGATTTTGTAGACTCATGTGTATACTCCACCATCCTTGTGCTAAACAGTTTCGTTTAATCGATGCACACGTTGAGGGGGAGCATTTCTGAAAATTCAAAAACAATCGAGGTACTCAAAACTTTGATATTTATATCACAAGTACCTGATTGAGTTTTTTAATTGGTTTTATGGCAAGGTGAACTGTACCAAAAATACCGACCATGTATTTAATTTTATCAGAGTTATAAGGTTGGTAAGGTTAGGTATTAGCTCCTATGATCCAGCCAGAACCAGAGGGATCTACCCAGGGATAATCCACTAGTTAATGTAGAAGTCCTTAGGTGTGATATAAAAAAAGAGTAAAAGTGAGAATAAAGGAATAGTGCTGACTGAGATGGAGCTAGAACTGGAACAAACTCAACAAGGTTCTAGTCATGAAGTCTCAGTAAGCACTGAAGGGGTTGAAGAATAAAAAATAATTGTAAGGATAAAGGGTGTAAAGAAAGAATCCCTTCATACACTTAGGCAGAAATCGGGTCAATACATCTGCTGTCAGAATCATAATGATGATTGCTGACATTAAAGACTGACATCATGGACCTTAGAGGATGATTATTAACTTTGTACATTTTATTTTTATTGGTTATGTAAAGTGTTTACGTTTCACGATAAAATACGTTTAGGCATTCCCGGAACCACCAAAACTTTGCTACGCTTCAACAAATACCCACAATTATACCCAATACCCAAAATTTATAAAATAACCTCACAAATAAGCCTATATGACCGGATATACAAGTGTGCATACAAGATATTAGCTTACAAAACACTTTCCCTAGATTTCATAGGATGATCTCTACTTTTAGGAACATCTAGATATTTATCTCAAGACTTTCATGTTTACTTGACCAATACTTTCCTTAAAACCCTCTAAATGTTTCCTTGACTATATCCTAGGTATATAATGCCTTAGCTAAGATAGAACACACACTTCTCTCATTTCCAAGGTGTAAACAACAACAAAACTCTCCCATTTCCTTCACCATAGCCCACAGCTCAAAGACAAACACCTAAACCATCCATACAATTTTTATCTACAACATTTCCAAATGTTCCTACATCATATCTAAGATAACCCAAGAAGGTTTAAAGGTTTACAAGTGTTAATCAAGAAAAGGTTCAAAGATTTAGGGGGGGGTGTGGGGGGGGGGGGGGGGGGGGGGGGGGGTGGGGGGGGGGGGGGGGGGGGGGGGGGGGGGGGGGGGGGGGGGGGGGGGGGGGGGGGGGGGGGGGGGGGGGGGGGGGGGGGGGGGGGGGGGGTGGGGGGGGGGGGTGGGGGGGGGGTGGGTGTGGGGGGGGGGGGGGGGGGGGGGGGGGGGGGGGGGGGGGGGGGGGGGGGGGGGGGGTGGGGGGGGTGGGGGGGGGGGGGGGGGGGGGTGGGGGGGGGGGGGGGATGGGGGGGGGGGGGGGGGGGGGGGGGGGGGTGGGGGGGGGGGGTGGGGGTGGGGGGGGGGGGGGCGGGGGGGGGGGGTGGGGGGGGGGGGTGGGGGGGTGGGGGGGGGGGGGGGGGGGGGGGGGGGGGGGGAGGGGGGGGGTGGGGGGGGGGGGGGGGGGGGGGGGGGGGGGGGGGGGGGGGGGGGGGGGGGGGGGGGGGGGGGGGGGGGGGGGGGGGGGGGGGGGGGGGGGGTTGGGGGGGGGGGGGGGGGGGGGGGGGGGGGGGGGGGGGGGGGGGGGGGGGGGGGGGGGGGGGGGGGGGGGGGGGGGGGGGGGGGGGGGGGGGGGTGGGGGGGGTGGGGGGGTGGGGGGGGGGGGGGGGGGGGTGGGGGGGGGGGGGGGTGGAGGGGGGGGGTGGGGGGGGGGGGGGGGGGGGGGGGGGGGGGGGGGGGGGGGGGGGGGGGGGGGGGGGGGGGGGGGGGGGGGGGGGGGGGGGGGGGGGGGGGGGGGGGGGGGTGTGGGGGGGGTGGGGGGGGGGTGGGGGGGGGGGGGGGGTGGGGGGGGGGGGGGGGGGGGGGTGGGGGGTGGGGGGGGTGAGGGTTTCATGAAATTAGGGTTTTCTTGATATTGAAAGCTAGGATTTGTCATCTAAAAAAGGGTTTAGCTTATATTTTTCATCATCATACATCATATTAAGGTTATCTAAAAACCTTAATCTCTTTACATTCATGATTTTATGTGTATATAATGGCTATGTAGTTAATTTTTTTATCCCACAATCTAGAACTTTTTACTTGGAAAATGGAAATTTTTATTTCCTTGGTTATGTTTTGGTAAACTTTGTCATATGTTATATGAAGGTTGATATCATCTTATAATGGATATATAAGTGTTGTAAATAAGTGGTTTATATATAAAAAGTATATATAAACAAGTGACTTAAAAAGTATACCTATATAAAGTTATGGACAAACGAGTATGTAAACTTATGGATCTTATGATTCTTGGACAATATTTGGACTAATCATGGACTAAGGACCCTAGGTGTGAAATACATGTAATAATAAGGGTTGTAATGGACTTGTAACAAAGTGGTGAAGCTAAAAAGTCATAAAAACAAGTTTGAACACGTTTTTAGCAAAAATATCAAAGTGGTCTGTTTGAAATTCGAAAATAACATATTTATTTTATATTTTTATAAAATACTACATGTCATGAGGATTCCAAAAAGGTAAGAAACTCGAAAAACCGATTTATAACGAAGGAGATACGTAATTTACAAGTTATACGATAATAAACGCTTTTATAAAAGTTACTATTCATATCAGACATGAAAATTTTGAAAACATCATTAATATGATAGAACTTTTAATAACAAAGACGTGCTTGAAAGAATCACTAAAAACGGAGCTAAAATGAATAAGATACGAGATTTACGGGTTTTATGATAACTAAATCTATAAAAATAAATTTATAAACTATCATGAACAGTAAAAACCACTATTCATCAGGGGACTAAAAATATGAAAATATAATATTTTGATAACTCGTCTTAATACAAAAGCGTGGGCGTCAGAAATATACCAAACGAGCTTAAAACGAGAAAGATATGCATTATTTTATACTTGTGCATTATTTTCTAACGTGAATAGTGTTGGTTCGTTTTTTTATAAATTTTTGCGAAACATTTTAGAATCATTTATATAATATTTATACACGTCTTAAACTTTATAAATATTATTTTACGAAGACAATGGAATTATTTATTCGATTATACGAGTACAAACACATAGTATTTATTTATCAAATGCGATTTAAATATGATTCCATAAATACAATTAGATGGTGATGTAGCTATATATAATTATATATGGTAGTAGTTATTCAAACTACTTAGTATTCATACGACCTATAATTGATTAGGTTGCATTCAGGTGTAATTGTGACGCATTTTCTGTTGTGATTTACATTGTTAAACTCATCCACTCGAGGTGAGTTCATAGCCCCACGTTTTACATTTTATAATGATTTATAAGTTTTAGGGTGAGAACATGCTTTGTTTTATAATTGGACGCAAGTGAACATTTCATATTTAAACTGATTACGTGTTTGCCTAAGTAGCGATAACCCAATGTGCCCACTATCATGAACTATAAATCACTTGGAGGGTGAGCGCGAATGTTATAAATAGATCTATTTAGGGGTGACGCCCCCGTTCGGGTGATTAGCTATCACTGGTGTCGAAACTACCGAGCCAATGAACGTATACCATGTCGGATTTGGGATGTTCTGGGTTAGAACATCAACATGGGCAATGTAGGCAACTTATATTGCAATTCATTTATGTCGAGCTTTAGTGTCATGAGCATAGGGAAACGTAATTACATTTGTGTGATGTTTACATTTAATGTATTATCACGGGGGAATCTTGCGGTCCTACACTTATATAATTCAAAAACCTATGAATTCACCAACATTATTGTTGACGTTTTAAAGCATGTTTTTCTCAGGAGGTCAATAAGGCACGAGGTGCAAGGGATACATTGGTGGTCGTTATTTTGGAAGTCATTTGCATTAAAGATTTGGTTGCATTACATTTTGGAGAAGCATTTATTATGAACTAGAATCTTTGTATAATTTAACAACGAATAAGTAAAGCTTTGGGCTTTTGTATCAAACATTTTACTAAATCCAATGTATCGGTTTTAAACGACACTTTTAAAGGTCGTTCTTATATATCTTGTGCTATTGATCTATGAAGTAACGCTCCCAAACCCATATTCCGCTGCGACCCATTTTGGGGGTGTTACAAACAAACCCAACAAGGTTCTAGTCATGAAGTCTCGGTAAGCACTGAAGGGGTTGAAGAATGAAAAAGAAATGTAAGGATAAAAGGTGTAAAGAAAGAAGCCCTCCATACACTTAGGCAAAAATCGGGTCAATACATCTGCTGTCAGAATCATAAAGATGATTGCTGACATCATGGACCCAGTGATACAATGCATAACCCTCCCTAGCCACTCAGAATCTCTTAAAAGATTTATGTTTCATTTCTCACGGAGACTAAACACGTAATCTATTGACTTTCTCACTCTGAGTTAGTTGATATTGAAAAGGTGGCAGTCCGCACCAGCCTCCGATCACTAAAACCAAAACGCACAATGAGTCTAGAGCCAAGAGATCATCAATTAATCTCATTAGGACACTATTCCATGTTTACTTGTGATTCACACAATGTGAATACAAGGATTATCATAAGAGTCCTGCGCATTATCCTTGTGGTTTTGCCAGAACATCCGAGTGACACTTATGTGTTCACAGTGAAGATGGAAATCCTGCTTGAGCCAACATCAAACAAGCTCATGGTAGGTGACTTGTGAGATCCTTAATGGGTCAAACTTGTGTCACTAGATATCGAATTGGTCCAGATTATAGACTAACGATTGATGAATTTTGATAAAAGCTTAACACTCTCGATGTGTCACAAAAACACTTTCTCAAGTGACACGTCGATTGATTTTCAAATCAATTTTCCTCCTCAATCGGTAAGATAGTAACTAACCGATTCACTCTTATCGTGTCTGCTTTGAGACGTTCCGATCAAGAGAACAGGCAAGTAAGGCGATTCTGATGTTTATTCATTGGAAGATCCGACACTTATACTGGAAATCTTGTCAAAGAGATTATTCTTAAGATTGAATCTACCTGATCACAGGTCGGTCCTCATAGGATCTGGAGGTTAATCCAACCAAACTCGGGAGAATGACAAAGCCATATTCGTCCACAAGCTTTATTGCTAACTATTTTATTACAGGTTCAAGTAAAGATGGAGATGGAGACACCTCGTTCCAGTGGAGTCTATTTCATAACCACATGCTCATACTCGACAGATACATCTAAAGAACTCATGAAAGCTCAAGTATATGTTTCAAAGCTTTCGTAACTCTGATATCAAAGTCCTCTCGAAGTGATCAAGTATTAAAGTTAAAGGAACTTCAAGAACAACGAATAATCAAGTTTTCACCATCAAGAAAGGTATGAGCATGTCGGCCCAGATGACACGAGCACAAGATGGCGAAAGACCACAAGTTGATCATCAAAGATTAGATTTGGCTGATGATCTCAAAGAAGTTCAAGATCACATATCACATTCAATCATAAGCCACAAGACAAAGATCTCTACCTCAAAGTACAAGATACTGAGTGAAGAATCAAAGACTACGAGCTAAACACAAGATCAATCAGAAGATTGCTAAGCTTAAGTTTGTATTTTCTGGGGTGACCTCCCTTAGGAGGAGATTGTTAGATATTAGAAAAAGACTCGGTCACCCTGTGTTTTATACCATTTATTATAGCTCGTAGTTTAACATTTAATATGTAATGTTCGATAATGGGCCGGGTTATAAAGCCCAACGTGTAAGCCCATATCATAGCCTAAGGGCTGATTTTGTAAGCTACTATATAAGCCTCTTCCATGCCTTGGAAGAGATGGTTAGTCATTTCATTATACAAGTTCCATTTTCTCTCTCTAGAAAGTTTTCTCTCCCACTTTCTCTCTCTAAACTTGGCTAATCCATCTATCTTCCATCGTGTTTTGATTTCCAATATCCTACACTGGGTTTTCTAAAGGCATAAATAGTTCCTTAGTGCAACTCTTTGGCATGCATCACCTGATACAGAGGACAATAAATCAGTAGGATAGGCTATGAAAAGAAAGGATACAAAAACTCGTTTTTGAGTCTTCTATTTATAGTCTCTAAAAATGAGTGGATACGTCGTATTGAGCGAGGTCAATATGACGTATTGGGGTGAATTCCTTAGAGTGCGCTCTACATTCACAATCAATCAGTAATAACTGTCTCTAATCACATTTACTGCAGGATCTTTGATTGTTTGACCAGCTAGATACGGCGCATGTAGTCAGAGGGATACGCCGCATTGGGTATTGAACAAACGTATTTTCTTGTGAAGTCCAGGCGCTGATACGCCGTATCTTCTTTGCTGGATACGACGTATGTAGTCAGAAATAAGCAATCTTCAAATATCATCATTTAAGTTCCAAAATATGCGCCTTTTAGCTTGTCTTTAAAATGTACTCCATAATTACTGCAATTAATAAATTTAAGCAATTAAGTAAAAATTCTTGCAATAATTATATAAAAGTGGGTAATTTACTTGGGATAAATGATGCTATAAAAGTAACGTTATTTGATGTCATCAGAGAGACAGTTGTTTAAGTTGGGTATGTTTAATATTTTCTTATTTTTGGTTTTACCATTATTGATTTTGCTATGGCTGTGTTTATTTGTGCTTTTATTTTTTTTAAGAAATTCTTTTATGTTTTTAGATTAGGGCTATGTTTTAATTTTAGGGGTTTATAGGGGGTGTTTGGATTGGCTTATTTTACCAGCTTATGAGGCTATTTAATATTTGAAAATACTTTTTTACACCCGTGGGCTTATGAGCATGTTGCCTTTTTAGGCCGTATGGGGTTGGTTTGTTGATGTTATGCCTTATTTATAAGACATTGTTGTGCAAACTTTTTTGTTATCTTTATTTTTGGGCTTACAAGAGCTTATGTGTTCTCACATAAACTTATATATGCTCATAAGTTATATTTCAAGCAAAACAAACAGGCTTATAAAACATAAGTCAAAAAACATAACAAACACCCTTTAATAATTTCTTAAAATATAACTAAAACTTAGAATTAAGCATAGTGTCAAATACGTACTTTTCATGGTATATTGTTAGGGTGTTTGATGTCTAAGTGTTTACATTTAATGACAAAAATTACTAAGGATCTATTACATGGATTTGCTGGTGGTGAGCTATACGTAAAAACGGTATTGGGCATCGATGAGGACTGGAATAGTAACATCTTGAATATCACATGTTTACTTTCAAAAAAGGTACGCGTGTCTTCTCTTTTCGTTATCATTCTTACTTAGATGTTTTTTGTTATCAAAAAGGCCTGTGGTAGTTTTAGTGGTATATGTTGTTAAGATTGTTGTTGTCATTATTCTTGGTTTGTAGTTTATGTTTAGTTATCATTAGTCACTTTAAAGGCTTTCCGTAAGACACATGTGGTTGTAAAGCATATTAGAAATTAATAGCGTCTAAGAAAATGTTTTTCATATGGATTGACATACACCGCTCTTTCATTTTTAGGTGATCACTGATAATTGTGGCTGTTATCATGCTATGCTGAAACTACGGTGTACAAGACATTACTGAGATGCATAGGCATGTTAAAGTTGGAATTTGAGGGTGACCACGTCCGCCTTGCTATCCAAAAATTCACATGGTTGGAAAATGTTTAGCTGTGTAGATAGTCAGGTGGGTTTATATCCGTAACTCATTTTGTATTTTTTTAGCATAAAAATAAAATATGGTTATTGCAGATGTCGCTATTTTGAGCCTCTCACCATCCTGCTATTTGCAGATGAGGCACTTGAAATCCCTAGCAGTTATCGGGATGAAGTAGGGCATCACCGAGTGATGTAGGTATTTCTTATGTTCAATATTTAATTCTATATAATTTAATTTAGTCGTCAACTGTTGTAAAGCTTTTACAACAAAAATTTATAAATAAACAAATGTCTAAAGAACGTTTTATACACTTCAAGAATTTGACAAGCTGATAATAGTGGGTTTATGGGTTTATAAGGGGTGTTTTGCTATGGCTGCTATATGCAGTGAATAATAAACAGCTTGATGTATTGGTCCTGCGACAACAAGGATCACACGAAAGAACCAGAATGGTTTGCCTCGCTCTTTGGCTTATAAAGCTGCTAATCAAGGTTAATATCAAATTAACTTACACATGTTTCATATTCAATTGAAAATAGACAATCATTCATGAACTTTTATTTATTATTTTTGACGTTATTAGGTGGGGCAGAAATATTGATGGCCTTCTTTCGAGTCTGCAGCTAGCATGGAACAACTTGCTTGAGGCTATATAGCTTTTTTTCATACTGGTAGTAGCCACAACGCATGTATCCTTAGCGGACTGCAAAGTCGTTTCTTAAGTTTTTTTTACATTTAGTGATAAAAATGTGAAAGAAATGTATATGTATTGTGTAAATTTATTTTAAAATTACTAATGTGATGAGACTAATGTATAATGGTTGATGATTGTAGAAATTATGAGAAATGGCTGATATGAAATCACCTTAAAAGAAGCATGTTTTTACCAAGGTTGATAACCTGCGTCCTGGAACCAGTGGCCATAATCTGATTGTCAAAGTCGTTGGTGCAAAGCTGGTCTTACAGAAGAGCAAGCCTAATGATCGTCAAATGCGAATTGCTGAATGTTTGGTGGGAGACGAGACTGGCAGTATACTATTTACTGTGAGGAATAATCAAGGTAATTCACATCAACAAATTAATCATGAAGCTTAATAAGCCTATAAAATAATAAAATTGATATGGAATTTGTATTAGAAACTAAAGAATGAAAGATGATCCAATTGGTCTGCTATAATCAAAAGTGTTGTTGGGATCTCAGATTTGATGATTACAAAATTACATATGCTTAAATGAAGACGAATGAAACAACAAGGGATTAATATGACACTTTGATATTCTACCTATGGAAGAATTAAAAGCTAGAAGATAAGCATTGAAAAGTCAAAGAATATCATAGATAAAGGAAGGTTTTAATTAGTTTTAATTAGCTTCCTAATACAAATTAAGTTAGCTTCCTATGTAAGCTAGGTTTTCTTGTAAACCCTCTATATAAAGGGTATTAGAGGCTTCTGTTTTGGATATCCATCATAGTTAGATCTCTCCAAAGAGAGTCTAATAGTTAGCTTATTAGTAGTTAGCTTATTAGTTAGTTTATAGTTTATTATTAGTATGAATAAAGAAAACCTTGTGATAACATTGATGTTCTTATTTGTTATTCCGCTGTGCTTCATGTCATTCAATGTTATTATATCCTAGATGGGCAAAACGATCTAAGGAACCACCAATCAGGTTTCCACAATTGGTATCAGAGCGGGTTGCTCTTGATATCTAGGATACAAGGTTTTGGTTCAAAGAAAAGAAGTTGTTCGTGTTGATTTTTTGGTTTTCTGTAAAAGATGCATACGGTGATACTAGGGTTTTATCACAAACCCTAAATTTAAAACAGAATGTGTGGTTTACATGTTACAGGTTACACGTCCTTGATATCTTTAAATACAGCAGATCTTTGGATCTTATATTTTCTTTTGTTCGTGTATATTTTTCTGGTTTTTGGTGTTGAACATATTCAGAAAAGATAGGGTCTTCATGAAACCCTAATTCGGTACAACCAGAAAAAGATAAAGATAGTGTTAAAAATTGCAAGGTTCGTTCTTAATGGTTCTATTTATAGAAGACACAAGCAGGTAGCAGGTTCACAGGTTACTTGTCTTGGTTGTTTAGCAAAGACATGACTTTCAAGATGTTTATGCTGCCAAGAGAAGAGGGCGTGACAAGATGCTTGTATCACATTCTTTAGGGTTTTCTAATTTATTTTTGGGTTGGAGAAGATTGAAGAACCCTAATTAATGCTAAGAGCAGATAATGACGACAGGATGGTATGGTAGGTTTTGGATTTGTTATAGTATGCGAGTATTATGGAAAAGATACGTGGTTTAATGATGTTATGATACAAGGAAGGAAAGTGGTGCGTGTATTGTGGAAGTGATGGTTTTATGATGGACGTGGACTATGGAAGTAAGTTTGGTTATGATTCGCAAATAATGGGATAATATCTGCTTTAAATAAGAATTCCTTGATTTTTAGGGATTGTGTTTGATCCTAGTAGAACTTCCATAGATACTCGTTCGTGGTTAAAAAATGTGAAGTTAATACTGCTATCAATTTCGAGTTAGTACTGTCCATGTAAAACTTTATACTGCTCACAGGTTATTAGTACTGCTCACCCAAAGTTGATACTGCCAGGTTAAAGGAATCACGACAGCTGCTAATGAAAATGTGTTTGGGCCAATTAGTTTAACTACGCTGCATGGTGTAAATGGGCCCTGGACGTGTTATTTTCTATTTTATGGACATATATGAAACTGTTTGGCCAGCTCTTAGGACATAGTACATGGGCCAAGTGGATTTAACTTTATACGAGTTGATATGTGGGCTGATATGAGATTAATCCTATGAGGGCTGAAGCAATATTGGACGAAACCTAATATTAGTTCTCTGGTTGGAAACGTAGTTGTGAAGGTACTGTTTAAAGACATGCAATATTAGTGCTGCCTTTAAGTGTTGCTCTTGTTCGCATTATTTATACTGCTTGTGGCATCCGAGAAATGAAGTTTTTACTGCTAGCTTTATCCGATGTTGGATATCAGATGCATTTGGATCTCGGGTAGAACTGAGATTATTTCAGTTTATTCTTATTAATTTATGGCTCGTTTTTAGAGATTTATTAAAGATGTGATTACGAAGATGATTAATTATCACTTATTTGATGTTGTAGTTGAGTTTCACAGGTGCGTG
Organism: Tanacetum coccineum; assembly: GCA_026074375.1. Classification (NCBI taxonomy): domain Eukaryota; kingdom Viridiplantae; phylum Streptophyta; class Magnoliopsida; order Asterales; family Asteraceae; genus Tanacetum; species Tanacetum coccineum. The sequence continues at coordinate 54,448 of BQNB010009687.1, forward strand.
TTCTTATTATATCTTAAACGGCTTACAACGTTTGAAGGTAACTTGTTCGTGCTTACAATGGTGTGACGAAGACTTGTCAAAATCTAGCAAAGGTGTGTGATTTTTCTTATGGTGCTCAATGCTCACATTTGCTATCACTTAGTATGTGTCTCATAGAAGATGAGGTTTTTGTTAAGAGGTTGTGGTATACTTATATTTCATAGATTTATTTATAAGTTCGACATCACGTGGATAGTGCAAGACATAAGGCACAAGTTTGGGAGATTCTACTTCTTTATTAAATTCGTTATACTTAGTTTTCTTCATCAGTAATCACTACATAGAGCCTACAAAGTTCAAGATTCAAGAGATGGTAAACATATTGGTTTCAGGGAAAGCTTATTGATTAAATGTTTAACCATCTACATGCACCACTTGAGGGGAAGTATTTACAAGTTGCTTATCTACAGAAGACCCCTATTAGATGATTACAAAAAGGGGAAGAAGAAAAAAAGGGGGATGAAAGACTACAGAGATATGATTGTAGTCTTTTCTATGTTGGGTGGCATGTTCAAGTAGATCTTAAGTTAAGGGGAAACATTGAAGATTGTTTTATTCATGAAGATTGGTTTTTTGTTAATATCATCATAGGGGAAGATTGTTTGGATATTAGATGTGATGATTACAATATTACATATGCATAAATGAAGACGAATGATAAACAATGTAGGGATTAATTTGACACTTTTTGTATTCTACATATAAGAATTAAAAGCTTGAATGATATGATGCATTGAAATAGTGCATAGATATCAAAGATAAGAGGGTTTTGTTACATTAGCTTTCCTAATACAAATTAAGTTGTTAGCTTCCTATGTAAGCTAGGTTTTCTTGTAAAACCCTCTATGTATAAAAGGTAATTAGATGGTGTTGTTTTGGAGTATCCATCATAGTTAGTTTTCTCCAAATGAGAGTCTAAATAGTCTAGCTCTTTATTAGTTAGTTTATAGTTTATTATTGTATGGCTAAAGGAAAACTTGTGATATCTTGATCGTCTCTTGTTGTTATTCGCGGGGCTTCATGTCATTCAATGTTTATTTTTATTCCTAGATGGGCATATGTATCTAAGGAACCACCAATCAGGTTTCTCCATAGAAGAGTGTGAGCGTTAGATGCCACTTTTAAGGTATTCCCTTTTTTTCGCAGTAACACTGTTACATGATACATACGTGAAAAATCAAGCAAAATGCTGAATATAAGGTTCATTGCTTGAATATTGAATCCCATCTGTTTGAATACCACTATATGTGTTTGCACTTTGCCTTTTAGCGTTGTACGTTGCTTTGACTGAACCGGTTTCCTTTTTCTTAAGTCCTTTGTTTGGTTTTTTTGTAAAGGCTAAGGGTTTCGAGCATTAACATTTTCATTCTTCTCAGCAACAAGTCTGGTATTATCTTAGTATTTGGTCCATAAATGCTCGAAATGTATGTAAATTATTTTGTTGTACAACTTCATATTCAGTACAAAACTTCAGTAGGAAAAGTGGGCTTTGTTGCTCTCGATGCAAATGTGATTAAGGGGTGTTTAGGATTGAGCTTTCAAAACTGTAAATTAAAAACAAATATTTTTTGCTATTTCCTTTTTTGTGAAATTCTTATATCTACTTATAGCTTAGAAACAAACTATTTATAGTTATATGTGTTTTGAGGGTGAAATAAGCAGTTTAAGAGTTGTTATCTCATACATCTGCAATCATCTAAATTAGTAGAGAGAAGCCTTTCATATTGAGTTTCCTGTCAATAGTCATTCTGAGTTCCTGTCCATTCTCAATAATCTAAAGATATATAAAAATAATGATTAGTTTTTTCCGTTATAGTGGTAAATATTAGAACACCGATTCATGTATGGATCTGATCCTATAACCTCGCAACTATTAAATTGGTGAGCCATATTTGTGTCTTTGACAAAACTAGGCCTAAGGCCTGTTATTAAATAATTGACTTCTCAAAAGATTTACACTTTTCATTTCTTTGTCATAAACTTTCATTCTTGCGATGTTGGTATGATTGCAATAGAACATGTATGCCACAACAAGATTTCAAAATTTATATTAATATGCAATTAACTCCTTTCATGTTGTTACTGGAAAAGTGGGTAATTCCATGACTCTCCTACCCCTGCCAAGTTACTACTACTTGGACCTTATATACAGGAAGTGGAACAATTATGCTTGAGAAATACATTGAAGGTATGTTGCTTTCTATTACAGAATATAACCACCTTCGTACATTCATAACAGTAAAACATAGTAATTAAAGTCTTTTTTCCTCTTTTATGTTTGATAACCAAAATTGCATTTTTTTACAAAGAGGCCCATTTTAGCAATGTTATTGAATTTGCATGGTGGGGTGAACGGCTATGGAAATTTGATAAGAAGACTAAACGGAAAAAGATAGCATACTAACTATCTTGCTATGGCGACTTGAAAAGTATAGGTAAATAATATTAAAGGCTGTGTTTGTGTGTGCTCAAGTAACTCAATGACTATTTTATGTTCTTCTACCCTATGAAAATGACTCTTGCTCGAAAGATCAAGTAGTCCAGCTTGCAGACCAATTGCTTGAGAGGGAAATGTTGCATCAAGAAAACTTATTTTGTTTTAAGTTGATGATGCCATGTGTTAAGTAGCAAGACCCTTAGTTTTGATGTTTATTAATAGTTTACGGGCACTTTATTTGCATAAAAGTCGTATTCTAACGGGTACTTTATTTCTCGAATATGTCTGACTGTTGTAACTGATGTTAATGGGGTGTTTGGACTAGCTTTGTTTACACGTTTATCAGCTTATTTAAATTGTTCTGAGTCGAACTCTCTTGCTAATTTTATTTGTAAATATTGTCGACGGACGCTAAACTTTCGTCGTTAAAAATCAACGTAGGTTACCTTTCCGCAGCGGAGCGCGAGTAGACCCACTCGTTCATAGAACATTAGTTATGAGAACATATATATTTTATTATATATATTCATACAAACATTAGTTATGAAAACATATATGTATTTATAGCGGCTCATGAGTTATGAAAAAATTAAGCTTAAGAACAAGGAAAAAGATAATACGGTGGTTAGTGGTTGCTAAAACACCTCTAATCATTCAAATTTTGTACTCCCTCCGTCTTATAATAAGTGTCACTTCTAAAATTCACAAAATTTTAAGAAATCTCACTAACTACACTCTTCATCAATCAAATATCCTGTTTATCTACTAAAATCTTCCTTCGTTGATTGGTATACAAAATAGACACTTATTTTGAGACATCCTAAAATAGTATCGTAAACATTTAATATGAGACTAGTAACAAGTCACTTTCTTAGTAGCTTTTTCAATTATTCTTGTATTCCCCTTATTTACACATTGGTAAAAGAATTTATAAATAAATAACTTGAAATTTTATTTATATATTGAAAAAAGAATTCATGAATAAATAACTTGAAATTTTGAACATGGTGCAAAAGTAAACTTCTCAAAATACTCTATAATGTGAATTAGTTTTTAATTGTGTTGGTTTGGTCGAATCATGAGTTTAAATAGAACAGACTATAGAGAGCTTACCCTTTCTTTATGCTAGAGTTATAAGCTTGTTGTAGTCAGTCTTAGAAGCATAATCTCTCTGCTTACATCACATGTTATATTCTTGCGTCATTGCACGGCTCATTCTTTGCTTCCCTCTCTCCTTTAGGCCATATGGAGTATAGACAAGTGGTAAGGCGTCAATTTCTGATACCGGTATGCAAAGGTTTGAATCCTTTTTGTTGGGATTCTTGATTTGATGAGACAAAGTGAATAAAAGAATAAAACAAAAGGACTTAAACGTAAAGCTGGAATTCTTTAAAAGATGGAAGATTTTAAAGATTCTAGAAGATCTCCTTATTTAGATAGAAGATTTAGAAGATAAAGCTTAAAGTTTAAAAGATTTATTTGTTTTCTAATTCTTATCTTTTGTAAACCTGGACTCCTTATGTTATAAAAGGAGGTCCTAGGCGTATTGTTTTGTGTGTGTCAAGACGTGAACACCAGTAAAACGTATGTGTGTAGGAGTGTGAATGCCTAGATGTTTGGTTTGGTTTAGCCTCAAGGATCTTATGATTCCTTGTTATAGTGTAGATAACACGTTCTAGAGTTGATCGTCTAGAATTGGGGCTTGTATGGAAAGTTAATAAGAAAAACCTTGTTGAATATCATTATGTTCTTTGATTAATTCCGATGTGCTTATATGTTATCAATGATATTTGTAAAACATATCCTAGATGGGCTTAAATGATTCTCAACATGTGGTATCAGAGCCTTAGTGGCTCGTGAGAACTAGGATCACAAGGTTTTTATTATCGAATTTATAAAGGCTAAAGAGTATCGAATTTCTGTCTTCTTTTTTGGTAAAAGTTAAATTCGGTAAACTAAGGTTTTCCACCAAACCCTAATTCGGTATAAACAGGATACTTGGTTTTCGGTTTCAAGGTTCATGAATGATGAAGTTGCTGAATGTGATTTGTTTATGAAGAAGAGAAATCTTCGAGCTGTTATATGCAGATAATCTCGCAACATGGTATGTTAATAACTCTAAATCATTTTTCCATTCAATCGTCCTTCTCCTTTTGTATCTTGTTGCGATCTGCTATAGAGTGTGATTAACCTTTTGGTTTTATCATATCCCTGTCTCAGTTCGTTGTTTGTTCAAAGGATAAGGGTTATTGGTGGCTACAATCTTTTGGGTTATACATACATCATCTTTGATGAACTTATACCCTAAATCGTTAGACGTTAATTTAATCCATGTTCATTGGCTAATCAGTTTTGTAAAGGCTTCAATCTTTTGATTCTAATATGATCAAAGCTGAGTTATACAATTTCTAAGGTTTTTACTTCCTAGTTTTGGCGTGTTAAAGATAAGACAATGTATAGGTTGTCGTTGGAGATCTGTTTGGTGATTTATTTCATCGCTTATGCTTTAAATATTCATCATTATTTGTTACAACAACGCAGGGTAGGGCTTGGGTAGCTATCACGAGTGAAACCTAATCCTAGGGTTTCATTATTTTTATTTGCCTACTACTGTGATGTTGATTTGGTTACTATCTGTTCTTATGGTCGTTATGAAGGATGGTTCAAACCTTAATATGTTGGTTTAGGGTTTGGTTTAATGATTAAATGTTGCTTGGTTCGAATACAAGTTAATGCTGCTAGCTTCATCTACTTAATGCTGCTTGGTTCGAATACAAGTTAATGCTGCCAAAGATGATTAACGAGAAGTTAATGATGTTCGTGTATTAATGTTGTTGAATGAGGATACCAAGTTTAGTTTATGCTGCCAATTGTTTGTTAATGCTGCCTTCATTATTTAATACTGCTTTGTGTTTGTTAGTACTACCAAAGGAAGATTAGTGCTGCCCGTTGATATTTACTACTACCAGTTTATACTTAGTGCTGCTAGAAGAAGTTTCAACTGATAGTTTCATCAGATATCGGACAGTACATGGACAGAGGATCTCGGACAACACAGGAAAACCAAGTTTGTTTGTTTTGGTTTTAATTTTTATTGGAACTGTACAGGTTGGTTCCAACACACAAAGTTTGATTATTGGTTTGTTCAGAAGGTTCTTGGACAAACGGAAAGTTTTTGGATTATGGTTTAAATGTTCTTAATGGATTAAAAGGCTCATTTTTGGATTTCTTGGATTAATTGATTATGAAGATGATTATTTATTGCTTATTTGAAGTTGAAGTGAAGTTTTTTAGATGCGTGTTCTTATCATATCTTAAAGTGGGTGTTACACTTTGAAGATAACTTGTTCGTGCTTAGAAAAGATGTGACGAAGACTTGACAAATCTAGCAAAGGTGTGTGATTTCTCTTATGGTACTCAATGCTCACATTTTCTATCACTTTGGTTATGTGTCTCATAGAAGATGAGGATTTTGTCAAGAGGTTGCGATATACTTATACTTTGGTCTTGGTATGAGTTTGACGTCACGTGGATAGTACAAGATATAAGACACAAGTTTGGGTTATTCTACTTCAGCATCAAGTTCGTAATACTTAGTTTTCTTTATCAGTAATCATTATATAGAGCTTACAGAATTAAAGATTTAAGAAATTGTTAACATATGGGTTTCAGGAGAAGCTTATTGTTAAAATGTTTAACCATTTACATGCATCATCGAGGTGAAGGTTTTTACTACTGCTAGTCATTATTACTACTGCTAGTTTAGATTTATACTGCTTGGATTCATTATTCTTATTATATGTCATGGAGGGTAATTCAAGTTATTAGAAAGTTTGGGTTAGTAGTGTGATATTGGTTTGAAGTGCTTGAAATCAAAGTTGCTTACATTCATAAGTCCCCTATTGGATTATGATAAAAAGAGGAAGAAATATTAACAGGTTGCAACTTATAGATCCTTGGTGTGGCATGATACAAAGAAAGTCTGAATTAAGAAGATTTTGTTTCATTTAGGGAGGTGATTACATCTCAACTTCAAGGGAAGCTTTGGCTTTATGATAAAGTTCGTACATGAATTTGTTTGTTTTGTCATCATCAAATAGGGGAAGATTGTTGGGATTCTTGATTTGATGAGACAAAGTGAATAAAAGAATGAAACAAAAGGACTTAAACGCAAAGCTGAAATTCTTCAAAAGATGGAAGATTTTGAAGATTCTAGAAGATCTCCTTATTCAGATAGAAGATTTAGAAGATAAAGCTTAAAGTTTAAAAGATTTATTTGTTTTCTAATTCTTATCTTTTGTAAACCTGGACTCCTTATGTTATAAAAAGAGGTCCTAGGCATATTGTTTTGTGTGTGTCAAGATGTGGACACCAGTAAAACATGTGAGTGTGTAGGAGTGTGAATGCCTAGATGTTTGGTTTGGTTTAGCCTCAAGGATCTTATGATTCCTTGTTATAGTGTAGATAACATGTTCAAGAGTTGATTGTCTAGAATTGGGGCTTGTATGGAAAGTTAATAAGAAAAACCTTGTTGAATATCATTGTGTTCTTTGATTAATTCCGCTGTGCTTATATGTTATCAATGATACTTGTAAAACATATCCTAGATAGGCTTAAACGATTCTCAACACTTTTACTACAGATTATCATCCCAATCACGTGACCTTGTTTTTGGACAACCAATTAACCACTTATCAAGAAGCTAGTTTTTGTGGGATCTGCTATATTTTGTGCCCAAAAAGTGTCATCAGGTTAAGATGATATGAACACAAGTCAAGAAAGTTAAAAAGTAAACAGAAAAAGTCAAATAACCGTTACAAGTGTTTTGGTGGGAAAATCTGTTTTCATCATCACCTTCATTTCAAGTAGTATTATACCCTTTCATTGCATTTCATTTTAGCTTATCAATTGCATTGTTCTTGTAACAAACTGTCTATTAAATAATCAATCTATAACAAATCACTTTTAACCAATTACTCCTTAATTTTTGTTTCTAAATTCTATGAGATTTTGGATAATTGTGTTTTCAATCCTTTATTTTATTGATTGAAGTCTAGGATTAATCATAACAAGTGGTATCAGAGCCCTTTCTTTCTCGGGCTGATGCTCATTTATGTTATCATTCTGTTAAAACTGTTACAACCACCATTAAAACCATTATTCAAGTTCTTGAACTAAAATCACATTTCAATTACATAACACACAATCAAATCACATAATCATGGTGAATACAAGACAAATCACTAATCAAATTGATGATTCCTTGAAAACCTTCATTAATGAAACAATCACAACTGCTCTGGTTTCATCGATAGAAAATATAACAAGATCCATTCAAAAATAGTTGGAAAGATCAGTAACTGTTTTGAATTCATTTGTTAATGGGGTCTATCTTAGGCAAGATTTCTTAAATTCAGAGATCCAAAGACTCTTAGGTGAAACAACTACTTCTAATGCACCTAATCGTACTGTTAATACAAAAATGAGTAATATAGCTAAAATTGAATTTTCAAAGTTTCATGGAGATGATCCTACTGGTTAGGTGTATAGGTGTAATTAGTTCTTTAAAGTAGATGATATAGCAGATAATGATAAAGTGAAATTGGCTTCAATGCATTTGTATGATAAGGCTTTAGCATGCATCAACAATTTACTAGGACTCGTAGGGAAAATGTGAATTAGGAAGTGTATGTTGAGGCCTTGGTGAAAAGATTTTTCAGCCTTATGAGGATCATATGTCTGAGTTGAAAAATGTTAGGCAAAAAGGAAGATTGCGGCAAGTTTATATTGATGCTTTTGATTTGCTCATGACCAAAATGGAAGTGCCTAAAGCATAAGAAGTTAGTTTCTTTTTAGGAGGGTCAGATAAGGAAATCGAGATGATTGTGAGAATGATTAAGCCATAAACTTTAGTAGATGGAAATTGTTTGTATAAGTTGCAAGAAGCAAACAATAATGTGTCAAGAATGTTCACAAAGTCTTTACTCCCAACACCAAAGCTTATGTATAACATTTTTGTTAGGACTACTAGCTCACAAGTGCCTAATGTGAATCAGAGTCTTAATAAACCTAAACCTGTGTACAATAATACTCCATATAGAAAACAGTTGACTCAAAAGGAATTGGATGAGAAAAATGCAAAGAATGAATGTTTTTACTCTGATCAAAGGTATGTGTCTGGTCATAAATGTGGTGGTAAGCTGTTTTCATTGGAGATTGTGGAAAGAAATGAGGATTTGGGATATGACAATGAGTTGCAGGCTGATATGGGGGTGTTTGGTTCTAAGGATAATGTAGTGGAAAGTGAAGGGGAAGAACAAAATGATGGATGAGCTTTTGATATACAACCATAAATCTTTCTTAATGCCATTTCAGCGGTGAATACCTTCCAAACAATGAGGGTCAAAGGATAAATTAATAACCAGCCAGTTAACATCTTGATAGATTTTGTAAGAACCCACATTTTTTTGGACATTTCCATAGCCAAACAAATTAGATGTCTAATAAAACAAACATACCTTTGTAAGTAACAGTGGCTCGTGGCAATTTTATAACTAGTGATCATTAATGTAAGGGTCTCACTTGGAAGTTACAAGGAGAAACATTTAAGGCTAATATGATGCTTATTCCTTTAGGTGGATGTGAAATGATTTTAGGGATGCAGTAATTTGCAACTTTGGGAGACATTGTTGGCATATTTTTAAAGTTAAGGATGTAGTTTAAGTATCAAGGGAAGAAAGTGATCATTAAGGGAGCTCCACAACCTGCATCACAATAGATGGAAGGCAAATCATTGGGTGCAAAGCTGTTTTCTATGGCAGTATGTGTGTATTCTTCTTTTGGTGTTCAAGTTGAGTATATGAGCATAGGTACTATTTCTGACTACACCAATGTTCATCCTTACTTAAGTCTATTGTTACATGAGTATGATGAAGTCTTTATTGTCCCACAGTCCCTTCCACCTCATAGAAAACATAACCATGGGATTCCTTTGCTTGATAACACCTCACCCATAAACATTAGACTGTATAAACATCCTCCTACTCAGAAGGATGCTATAGAGGCAATGGTTAAGGAATTGCTTGATAGTGGTATAATAAGAGCTAGTTACAATCCTTTTTATTCTCCAATTGTCATAGTAAAGAAGAAGGATGGGTCATGGAGAATGTATGTGGACTATAAAGCATTTAACAATAAAACTGTAAAAGACAAATTCCCAATCCTTGTGATAGAAGAGTTAATTGATGAGTTGTTTGGTGCTCAAGTGTTTACTAAGTTGGATCTCAGGTCTGGATATCATCAAATTAGGATGTGTGAAGATGACATTCATAAAGTGATTTTAGAACTCACAAGGGTCACTATGAGTTCCTAGTGATGCCTTTTGGGTTAACTAATGCACCATCCTCTTTCCAGGCTCTCATGAATGAAGTCTTTGCCCCTTACTTGAGAAAATTTGCGCTAGTGTTCTTTGATGACATCTTAGTATACAACAAAAACATGATAGAACATGCCCAACACCTAGCTCAAGTCTTAAGTACTATGCAGTTTCACCAGGTATATGCCAAAATGAGTAAGTGTTTGTTTGGAACACCACAAGTAGAGTACATTGGGCATGTGATTTTTGTTATAGGGGTGTCCACTGATCCTTCTAAGATCAAGGAAATGCAATAGTGGCCAGTTCTTGTCAATATCAAGAAGCTAAGGGGGATCTTAGGTCTGACTGGTTACTATAGAAGATTTGTAAAGAACTGTGCAGCTATAAGCAATTCCTTGACAAAATTCCTCAAAAATAATTCCTTTGAATGGTCAAACTCAGCTCAAATAGCCTTTGATGAATTAAAGGCTGCCATGATTAATACTCTTGTTTTGGCTTTACTTAATTTCCAAGAAGAATTCACAATTAAAAGAGATACCTCAAATGAGGGTATTGGAGCAGTTCTGCAACAAAAAGGCCATCCAATTTCTTTCTTAAGTAGATCATTTGCTCCAAAACACAAGGGTTTATCTATTTATGAAAAGGAGCTCTGGGTTATTGTATATGCTTTAGAGAAGTGGAAGGTTACTTGCTTGACAGACATTTCAAGATTAAGACTGATCATTTCAGTCTCAAATATTTGATGGGACAAAGACTCACTACTCCTTTTCAAATCAAATGGCTACCTAAACTGCTTGGGTATGATTATGATATAGTTTACAAGAAGGGAAGTGAAAACATGTGGTTGATACACTATCAAGATCCCCTAATGCTTCCTTGCAAACTATGTTGGTGTCTGAGATATCCAGTGATTTTTTCAAAGAATTAAAGCTAGCTGGTTGGCTGATCCCAATATTTAACAAGTCATAACAAAGTTGCAAACTAATTTAGCTATAGATTAAAAGTTTAGTTGGCAACATGATCAATTGAGGAGAAATGACAAAAAACTAGTAATTGGTTTTGATGTTGATCTAAGGACAGAGCTGTTAAAGTACTACCATAATGAACCTATGGGGGTTGTTAGAAACACAGAAAGTGTTGATTACATGGCCAATTTATCTAGTTTATTTAGTGTAGGGATTAACTAGTGCAAATAGGGAAGGACTTATATGTAATATGTAAAAACCTTAATTACTTCCTAATCCCTCCTTCCTTCCTATAAAAGGAGGGTTATGGAAAGAGTTAAGGTTGGTAAATTTTTCTCTCTCTAATCTAATATTTCTTTCTTTTCTCTCCTCTTCCTCTCCTCTCTCACCTAGGCCTCTCTCTCTCTCTAAAAGAGGCGAACCACCTCTCTCTCTCTCTCTAAAACTAAATAGTATAGTACTTTGTAACATTATATCACTTTATATCAATTGGTATCAAGAGCCAGGGGATGATTTGAAGTATTTCTCGTAAATAAAGTTATCAAATTTGAAGACTTTGAAGAACTTGAAGACTATGAAGACTAAAAAGACAAGTTCTTGAAGACAAAGCCTTAAAATTTAAAGAAAGTTGTAATTTTTAGAGATTCCGGAAGATAAAGTCTTGACCTTTTGCAATTTACTTTGCAAAAGTCACTTAAAACGTAATCTTTCACGATAAAGTAGAAGTCTTTAGTGATTTTCATGGAAAAGATTTTGAACTTTTGCATAAAGTTGCGAACTTTTTAGTTTTCTCGCAAAAAGATTCAATCTTTACGCTTGAAACATAACCGGAAAACAATTCGGAAACAAAACCGAAACAACCCGTGACCGACCCACGAGGTTCGGTCCGAAGAGTCCAACCGAACCACCCAGGTTCGGTCAACAAGTTCCAACCAAACCACCCTGGTTCGGTCAGCCATTTCTAGCCGAACCACCTAGCCGAACCACCACCTCCACCCGAATCTCCTGCAACTGAACCAACCCCTGGTTCGGTCAGCCTACAACAACTGAACCTCCACCATCTTTCGAACCTGGAATGAGTCCAAAATTTTTAAAACTAAACACTAGTTTTCTAAATTAGGGTTTTGTAAATTTTAGGGTTAAAAAGGTTTTATTATTAAATTAATAAAGTAGAAATTAGGATTTTATAGCGGGTAATAAATGAAAAAGGTGATTTTTGGAAGTTAGTGGATAATTAATTTGTGGTTTAAGGTTAAAAGTAGGGTTTTTTAAGTTAAAAAGGTTTAAACTTTAACGATTTTAAGTAAACTAAATTAATAAAGTTACAATCTTTTAACTCGGTTCGTGTCAAAAATATAATCTTTCGACAACACCTTCACTAAAACAACAAAACACTTCTTCTCATCAAAACGATCCTTACAAATATTAATTCTTACAAAGACTACACAATCAAATTCGCAATGGCTACTATGGCAGAAAATGTTATTGCTGCAGGCTCTAAAACCTGTCCCCCGATGCTCGAAAAAGGCATGTATGATAGTTGGAAGACCCGAATTATGATATATATCCGAGGCAAAGAGAATGGTGAAATGTTAAGAGACTCAGTCGAAAATGGTCCTTATAAATTTAAGTCAAAAATTACTGCTAAAGACACAGATGGCGTTACCAACATACGTTGTGCTGAAAGACTTGAAGACCTTAAAGGAGATGATAAGTTAATTTATGACAGTGACATCAAAGTTGTTAACATACTTCTTCTCGGATTGCCAGTTGAGATCTACACTCTCATCAACCACTATCAAACTGCAAAGGAAATATGGGATCGCGTCAAAGAACTTATGGAAGGCACAAAGATGACCAAGCAAGAACGTGAGTTTATGCTATATGATGAATTTGACAAATTCACATCTGATCCTGGAGAATCAATCCACTCTTATTATCTGAAATTTACTAAACTAATCAATGAAATGAACATGATTTCTATGATTATGACACCTATGCAACTCAACACGAAGTTTGTGAATCATCTTCAACCCGAGTGGAGTAGGTTTGTCACTGCAGCTAAACAAGCAAGAAATATTCACAAAGTAACTTTTGATTAGTTGTACGCTTTCCTCAAACACAATGAATGAGATGCTAAAGAAGTTCGATAAATACGACAAAGATTCTCAGAACCACTTGCTTTGCTGGCAAATACCTATAACCCACCTCCTTCATACAACAGTAATCAAACACAGTATCAAGCTTAACCATCTAAAGTTTATCAACCATATCAACACTATCAATCAAGCACTCCAATAACCCAATAACTTATTCAGTCACCTTCACTTCAGAGCTATGCACCTACAGTTGTTCCATAACCCCCTACATATCAACATGATACTTGACTTGATATACCAACCTTTCTTCCAACAGATGATCCAATAGCTAGTCTCAACAAAGCTATGATCTTTTTGAGTTCGGTGTACCGTTTCAAATTTCCTCCCATGAATAACTAACTTCGAACATCGTCTAATGCAAGAACTCAAGCTATAATTCAAAACAGCCAAGTTATGGTTCGAAATGTTCAAGGTAGAAAGTCTTAAGGTTATGCAGGCAATGCTGGAAATAATCATGCTTCAGGAGCATGGGTTATAAATGCAGTTAGAAATACAAGGGAAAATCAACCAAGGGTAATCAAATGCTATAACTGCAAAGGTGAAGGTCATATGGCTAAGCAGTGTACTACAAGGAAAAAGGTGAAAGATTCTGAATGGTTTAAGGATAAGATGCTACTTGCTCAAGCACAAGAAGCAGGAGTTGTATTGGATGAAGAGCAACATGATTTTTTAGCTGACAGTTTGGAAGAAACTGATGAATGTGAGGATCTCCAGTTACAAGCTACACCAAATTTCAAGCCAGACCACGCTGATATATATGATTCAGACTGTGATGACGAAGCTACAACAAATTCAATCTTCATGGCAAATTTGTCTCTTGTTGGTTCTCTCAATGATGACACGATTGCACCTCATTATGATTCTAACACACTCTCTGAGGTACCTCATTACGATACCTATCATGATTCTGATAGGGATAATTACCTAGATGAGCCAAAAAAATTAAATATTCCACACTTTTTTTGAGCATTTTTTTTCCAAATTTATTTAGCCCGACTGTGCGACTCCATACAAAAGTTACCACGTGTCCTGTTTTTCGGCAAAAATGCCTGACTTTTTATGTTTTTTGCCCGACTTTGGTGTTTTTTACCTGAAAAAAGCAAAAAATTGGGCAAAAACAAAAAAGTAGAGAATTCGCACAGCCCATTTTTGGAAGTTCTACCTAAATGGCCTATTAGTTGGAATTTAAGGATTTGCTCGGCCTATTTAAGTAAATGGCCCATTCTGATATGCTTAATTCTAGCCAGTTTCATGGTTATGAGCAACGAAGAAGTTTGCAAGGCATGTGTTCTTGCAAGGGTAAGAAACAATAATGAAGAAATTATGAATCTTATTATATAACACTACTCAAATCTCAATTTGAGTATCAAGAACAACAACAAACTGATCTCAATCAGATAAATAAATCAAACCAAATAATCCACCACTGCTACTCAGTTGTGGATCTATTATCTAGATTGATAATAGTTCTATTACAACAGAACAATAACAAGATCAAGATGATCTAATTGAATTAGGGTTTACAACTTTTAGAGAGAGAGAGAGAGAGTTGAACGAATTTTAAAGAGAATATGGCTTGAAAAAATATAAAGATAAAGCTGGTGAGACGAGCTTATAAAGCCCTTGACCATCTACTAATTTGTCATATGATGAGCTTAAGGGTAACAACGATGTTATATCTTATACTGATTATATGCTTACTATTGGAGATGATGCAGATAACTATGTTCCTCCTCATGTATAAAAGAATGATATGATGTTGTTTGTAATTTAACAAATGAAATCTCAAGTAGAAAACTGTAACAAGGTAAATCAAGAGTCAAAAAGAGAAATTGAATCATTAACCTGCGAGCTTGAATGATACAAAGACAGAGTCTGAGTTTTAGGATATGCAGTTAAAGATGGTCATTCTGAACAAGAAGCATATCTAAATCGTGAATTATACACTGTCATTAATGATCATAATAAAAAAGTAAAAGATTTTGAAAACAATTTTTTTCTCAACAAACTCAAATGAAAGATTTAAATATTCACATTGCTTTTCTAAAGTAAAATTTTGACACACTCAAACAAGAGTCGTCTTAAAGGTATGAAAAGAACATCAGTGAAATTGTAGATTTGGAAAATGTGAAAAAGAAACTTGAAAACATCGTTTTTAAAGTTGGTAAATCCACTCAAACTATGCACATGTTAACCAAACCTCAAAAATTATATGATGAAACACATAAGATAGCTCTTGGTTATCAAAATCCTTTGTATCTTTCTCAAGCTCGACAGAAACAACATGCATGTGTTGATTGCTAAAGAACATAATCCTGTATCTACGTGTGATTCTGAGGAAACTTTGATACTTGCTGAAGAGGGTCGGTTGAAAATGCTTGAAAAACAAACTGTTGTTAATACTAAACCAATTGATTACTCCAAATTAAACAAACTTTATAAGATCTTTGTTACACAAACATAATTGTCTGCAGAACAACTTTATTGGTCTTCTATACTAAGTCCTCTTGTAAGTGTTTCAAAACCTAAAGTTTTTCCTAAAAAACTCCCATCAACTAGTCAAGTTCTCAGGAACTTAAACAATGCACGAGATCTTCTCACTAAGTTCGATGAATTCATCAAGAGAAGAACTACGTTGTCTCCTCATGAGATTGGTAGTTGGGAGCAATCGGATATAAAAGGTGCTTTTAAAGAAGATGTCATACCATTTTCTAAAAACCTAAAAGAAACTTTCAAATTTTTTGAAAAAGGCTTTATTACAGAGGTTAAAGAAATGAAAGACATTTTTGAACAAATTTAAGACGAGGTTGAATAATGTTCCGTGGCAAAGAAAAGTTTTGAAATTGAAAAGAAATAACTTTTAATCAACAACGATCGACTCTTAGAAGAAAATATCACTAGTGATATTATGTGCACATACTTGCGTTTGTTGAATGAAGTTGATAATTGTGGAAAGTGTAAAAGTCTTGACATTGTGCTTTTAGATCTTCAAGAATCAAACAAGTCTTTAAGTGAATTAATAAAATGTTTTTCAAAACTTGAGGAATACAACATTACTTATTGCTTTTCAAAATCATAAAGAATAAATGATTCTTAATAATCCTGACATGAAAAATAAACAGCTTTTGGTTAAAACAATCAATAAACAATATGTTGAGATAAACGATCTAAAAGTGCAAGTGCAAGACAAGTTACACGTAATCAATGAGTTGAAACATATTTTAACTCAAAAGAGCCAAATGACTCAGTATGGATTACCTGTTTTTGATTCTAGGATTCAGAAAATAGAGGATGAGAACGTGTCACTAGCTTTTTAGGTTTCTTCCTTAGTTAAGGAAAGAGAACATATTAAGTTAGAATATAATAACCTGTATGATTCAATTAAGCTGACATGGGCAAAAATGAAACTTCAAACTGACTCTTTGCAACAAAAGCTAAATGATCAGATTTCTGAAAATAACAAGTTAAGAGCACAGTTAAAAGGAAAGTTTTTTGAATCTCAAATGAATCATAATGGTACAAGTGTGAATACTAGGATTTCTAAATCTTCAACTTTAGGAACCAAACTTTATTCAGTAATTCTGTTTCCTAAATCAAAGGTTATTCCTAAAGTTGTTAAGAAAAATGATTCATCAAAATCAATCACTTCACACTTGACTACCAACAAGATAATTGAAAAATGCACAAAAGTTCTTGCCTCAGGTTTGCTTAAGATTGGGTCTGAACCGATCAATGCATACTTTAAGAACAATAGGGTTGTGCATCGCGATTATATGAAAGTCACTAAGGATCATGTAGCAACACTACAAGAACTTTTAGAATAACCTAGAGCATTGAAACCTTTAGATGAACATATAATTTATGCCTCTAAGTTTGCTGCATGAATTCATGAATTGTTAGTGTATGTTAGTGCCTTCTGCCCTTTCACTCAAAGCGGGAATGAAAAGTGGGCTCCCGCTACAAGCCATAGAAAGAACAATAAGCCTTACGTAGATGCATCTAGAACAAAACAAACAATTGAGACAATCACAAAAGAGCATGCAGTAAAGCAAAATACTCGTAAGACTGACAACACTATGTTGCCTTCTACAGGAAAAGTAAGCTCTACTAATGTTAGCGGATCAAAGCCTAGAAGCAATACAGAGAATGATAGGGTCCCGCAACCATCTAGTAGAAGCATGAAGAATAACGTAGAAGCCCACCATAGGAGGTTTAAGTCTAGTGCTAATAAGAACACTCATGTTTCAGATTGTAATGTGAATGTTAAGAATGTTGCTTTGTCAAAGAATTCTGATACTATTTGCTTATCTTGTAATGAATGTTTATTTTCTGCAAATCATGATGCTTGTGTTATTCAATATCTTAAGAAAATGCAAAAACGTAAAGTGCCTAAATCTACAAAACAAAAAGTTAAAAGAGAATGGAAACCACCAAGATGGATCTTTAAAATTGTAGGTCTTAAATAGATACCCATTGGTAGGACATTTAACTTGGTAGGAAAACTGTGCCCCCTTCTTCTTCTAATGACACGTCTGCCATAGTTGTTCCTCCTGGACACATCCTAACAAACACAGTAATTTCGGTTGATGCATCGTGTCCTAAACTAAGTCGTAGATATGTCAATACCCGGGGATAACTCTCCAAATCCACGTTAAATACGGAATGTCATCCATTTAATTTACATGATTTTGGATTTGAGATATTTTTTCAGGATGAAGAACTTCCACCTTGGAAGTTAGGCTATCTAGGAGTCACTTAGGTTCACTAACAACCCAGAACCCAATAAAAAGTTGGGGATCCGCTCTTTTATAAATATGTTTTTCTTCTTTCTTTTTGTGTAGATTATAGAAATTGTTTTTTGGTATTTAGACTCCGGGTGTTCCAAATACAAGACTGGACACCGTGACAAGCTCATCATTTTTGTTTCCAAATTTATCAGAACGGTCCGATTCGGCAACAATCATTTTGCAGCTATTATGGGATATGGAGATCTTCAAATGGGGAATATTTTTATTTCACGTGTCTACTACGTTGAAGGACTTTGTCATAATCTATTATTTGTTGGGAAATTTTGTGATTCAGATCTCGAAGTAGCTTTCAGGAAACACACTTGTTTTGTACAGAACTTGGAAGGATATGATGAAGTCTTCTCCAATTTGTCTACTCTCCAATTCCTCAAGGACGAAATCTTAGTTATGGCACAGTCGTCTCTCACTTAAACTTTGGTACCATCAATTAGCTTGCTAAACAAGGTCTTGTCAAAGGGCTACCCAAGTTGAAATATACTAAAGATCATTTGTGTTCGGCGTGTCAAATGGAAAAAAGCAAGAAGGAATCCCATCCACATAATCCTGAACCAATTACAAATGAGAAACTTCAAATGCTGCATCTGGATTTGTGTGGACCGATGCGGGTAGAAAGTATAAACAAGAAAAGATATATTCTTGTCATCGTTGATGATTATTCTCGTTTTACTTGGGTGAAGTTTTTGATAACTAAAGATGAAGCTCCGAAAAATTATCGTCAAAATTTTGAAGCAAGCTCAAGTTAGTCTGAATGCTACAGTAAGATATCTTCGTACCGAAAACGGCACAGAATTTCTCAATTAGACTCTACAAAATTATACAAAAGATGTTGGAATTACTCATACGACATCCACTGCACGTACTCCATAAGAAAACGGTGTAGTTGAAAGGCGTAACCGTATGTTAGTAGAGGCTGAAAGGACCATGCTTATGTTCTCCAAATCTCTGCTATTTTTATGAGCTGAAGCTGTAGCTACTGCATGTTACACTCAAAACCTCTCCCTTATCCATACCCATTACAATAAGACTCCATATGAACTGCTCAGAGATCGCAAACAAAAAATCAAGTATCTTTACGTTTTTGGTGCTCTATGTTATCCAAAAAATGATTTTGAGGATCTTGGGAAACTTCAGCCTAAAGCAGATATTGGAATCTTCATCGGCTATTCACCATCCAAGAAGGCGTATCGGATCTACAACAAAAGGACCAGACAAATAATGGAAACAATGAACGTATAATTTGATGAACTTGCTCAAATGGCTTCTGAACAACGTGGTTCAGGACCCGACCTTTAAGGTTTGACTTCTAGACATATTTGTTCAGGACTCGTGCTTAACCAGGTTGCGTCAACATCAGCTAAACCTCCTACAAAGAATGGCTGGAATTTGCTGTTTCAACCAACGTTCGATGAATACTTCAAGAATCCAAGTGATGTATCTACCCTTATTTCCGCTGCAACTCTATTTTCACCAGATACAGTAGGGGCGTCTTCTTCTTCTTCTTCTTCTATAGACAAAGATGCTCCCTCTCCAAGTACTTCACCAAACAATGAAGCAACAAACTCACCACTCAATTCTACAAATGTTGACACAAATGACGAAGTTACATAGTTTAATAGTGACACTTTTATCAATCCATTTCCTCCTCTAAACACCAGCTCAGTTGAGTCATCTTCAAGGATTGTCGACACTTTAAACATGCCACTTTCCAACAACCTCCAATTTACACAAAAAGATGGACAAAAGATCATCCCTAAGTGACAATCATCGGTGATCCATCAAAACCTGTTTCTACAAGACGTCAACTTTCTACCGATACTTTATGGTGTCATTTCCACGCGTTCTTAGCTAAACAAGAGCCAAAGAATTATAAAGAAGCAATAGAAGAATCTTGTTGGATCGAAGCCATGCAAGAGGAAATCCATGAATTTAAGTGATTTGAAGTATGGTAATTAGTACCAAGACCAGACAGAGTTATGATCATTAGTCTAAAGTGGATCTTTAAAGTGAAACTTGATAAATATAGTGGTGTGCTGAAGAATAAGGCTTGGTTAGTTACAAAAGGTTATCGTCAGGAAAAGGGGATCGACTTTAAAGAATCGTTAGCACCTGTCGCTCGCATTGAAGCTATTAGAATATTCTTATCATACGCTGCACACAAGATTATGGTAGTATTTCAGATGGATGTGAAGATGGCATTTCTGAATGGGATTCTGAAGGAAGATGTGTACGTGAGTCAACCAGAAGGGTTTGTCAATCAAGATCATCTGAATCATGTATTCCGGTTGAAGAAAGCATGTTAGCCGTGTTTTTATGTAAAGTGGTGGTCATTATATACTAGTTTATTGACTCGTGAAATTCACGGGGCCTTAAGAAACCGTTTACAGTGTTTTTATAAGAGATAAATATGTGGTATTACGTAAATAAATTACATGTTAACCCCGTGAATAGAAAATATTAACGCTAAATTACGATACAAATAAATTATTGAAACACTATAAGAGATATTTAATTTTTTATGGTATATAACTTTGAAAACATATTATTTGGAAAAGAGTAAAATACTCTAATAACAACATAAAAATGGCATTTAATTTTTTTATGTAAATAAATGATATGTTAGATGTGTGAATTGAAAAATATTAATACACAAATAAAAAATTTAAACACTATAAAAGACATTTAATTTTTGTTCGTATATAATTTGAGAACATTTCCCTTTGAAAAAGAGTAACATAATGTAACAACAAACACCTAAAACATTTGATGGCCTTTAATAAAATATTAATAAAAAAATTACCTTATATATTAACACTTATAAAATATGGTATATATGTTTTCAAATACTAAAAAAAGAATATATCAAATAAGTTAATTGCTATTTTTTTTACTATGATAAATTTTAATCTTGATATTTTTAAAAAGAAAATTTTATTCACTTCTTAATCTTCCTAATGCTATTGACTTAAAATATAAAAGATGTAACAATACTTAAGTAGCAATTGGATACATTTAAATAAGGAAATTATTTTACTTCCTTAATCATTTTTTATCAATACTTAAGACATGCAGCTGAATATTTACACCCCCTTACAGACACATAAATAAGATTTTTTTTAGTTTGATGACAACTATTTGCATATAAATTAAATAACTTATTCACATGTGACATGACGGGCGATTTTAGTTTTTGATTTAGGAAAAAATCAATGTTGTTAAATGAAAAGTCGTGTTAAATTGTAGATCAGTTTCATAGTAGCAGAAACTATCAACATAAGGGCATCCACTATGATGGTTATGAAAAGGTTTATAAAAAGTTGAAGAAGATTAAAAGCTTCTACATGATAGTGAGCATCCATTTTAAACTTGTTTATTTTGAAAAGGTC
The DNA here is from genome assembly GCA_026074375.1 of Tanacetum coccineum. NCBI lineage: Eukaryota > Viridiplantae > Streptophyta > Magnoliopsida > Asterales > Asteraceae > Tanacetum > Tanacetum coccineum. The sequence goes on from BQNB010009687.1 coordinate 75,614, forward strand.
TATGATATTAAACATTTTCATAATTTAATGCATTTAATCATGTGAGAGGTTTATAAAACATGAAAAGGTTTATGCCTAGTTAGAATAAGTTTATAGAACAAAAAGGTTTATAATTTAATGTGATAACACAAGTATAAACCTTTTAAAATGTTTATCACAGTGGATGGCCTAACTTGTATGTAGAAAACCACGCCAATAATTATCAATTTAAGTAAAAAGAGTTTAATTATAAATTATATGGTTCAAACAATGCTTCTATATAACCAATATCTAAGTAATTATACACATATATGATATTCATCCGTTTAACGTACATTACGATATTCTTTTTCAACTTTATTTAAAGGTAAACTTTCACTAAGCAAAACTATATATTCACACACAATACATTAGTCTAACATCTATCGCTTCCTTGACTTGAACCTACACCCTCTTACATGTGTAGGCAATCATTTTGAGCTATATCAACTTAACATGAGTTTAAATACCAGCTAGCTTCCTGAAAAAATTAGAATCAATGAGGTAAAGTGTAAATATTTGCTTTCTAAATAAATTATAGTATCAATCAAATCTCTTGTTTTCTTAAGTAGTAAAGTGATGCTTTTGAAGTTTTATGATTTCGATAAAAAAAATCTTTTATCAATTTTGACCGATTTAATTAGTTTGGCATTTTAATTTAAAAGCCATCCACCATGCATAATAGTTAATTGTATTTCTTCCTTTTCGCATGTACATATGCAAGTTATATAATTTTTCTTAACTCATGTATAAAACTGTTATGCTAATCTATGTATTTTTAGTTTTTAAATTGAAGTTAGCTCTTTGAAAATCTAAAATGAATTTAGTTGTTTGAAGTGTTTAGTTAACATACGCACTCCAAACAGCCTCTATAAGTAGTTTAAATAAGCAATTCAAGACAACCCTATAAGTAGTTAAAATAAGCACTCCAAACAGCTCTATAAATAATTTAAATAAACACTCTAAAACGGCCTTATAAGAAGTTTAGATAAGCACTCTAAACAACGCATATAAGTAAGTCATCATTTGCTAAGTAAGTCATCATAGTGTTTTTACTAAGTCATCATTTGCTTGCACTTGTGATGTATCATCCACATCCATATCACCGAAGCATGTATTTCCTTAAATAGCCTTTAATAAGCCTTTAATTGTCAAAAGATACATAAACAAAGCCGTCTCAAATAAAAAAATGCATTTCATGCTGATTACACTACTCAATATCACCCTGCTAATGATAAAAATATTCCAATCTAGTTATTAAAAATCAAAAAACAAAGAAGGTAGCATGCAAGTAACTTGTTACTTCATTTCACAAAAAATATAGCTTGTGACCTCCTTTGACTTGAAATAACTGAGTTTGCATCCCTAATAATATAACTAGTTGACCAAATTTTGGAAACTCATAACAAAACGATGCATTTTCCTCTCTATTTTCTCATGGTAATTGTTTCTTTGTATTTGATATGTAATATTTTGTCATCCAAGCAAAAGACATAAATAATCATCTTAAATCAAACCTGCTACCTACAATTCAATTACTTGACTAATTTTTATGAAGGTAAGCATAAGTATGTCTAACCTAACAACATTTGCCACATTATCTTTTAACCAACCCCACCATTTTGAATATTTGGCACACCCAGACGGCCAGAAAATATCCTTTTAAAAAAGAAGTTGTTATTGCATGATCGAACAATAAAAGAAGAGACTAAAAACAAAGAATCAAGAAGAGAGTTATCACCTATGTGAACGACCATGACAATATCGTAGTTATCTTGTTTTTAACAAAGTCTTTATCAGTACACATATCATCTTCTATATGGTGAATATTGATATAAATAAGACTATTTAACTACATATCTCTCTAACATATCTACTTTTTTTCTTTCAAAAGATACATGTTAGAGAGATCTCCATGATGAATTAACAATACGTCAACAAAAAATAATTTATTAATGAGAGTACTAATTAAGGTTAATATCTTCGCTTGGAAGGTTTCTCTTGATCGCCTTCCTACTCGTTCTAATTTGGCTCGAAGGGGTGTGTTGGTGCCTTCTTCATCTTGTCTGATTTGTAATGTTTCTGATGAGGACTTGGCTCACCTTTTGTTTAGCTGTGATTTGGCGATAGAAGTCACACGTTTAGTTTACAGATGGTGGAATTTGGTTTGGATTCCTTTGGATTCCTACATATCTTGGCTTTCTTGGATCAAGGCGTTGCGGATGAATTCTAGGAGTAAAAGTGTTCTGGAAGGAATTTTTTATACTGCTTGGTGGAGTATTTGGAGCTATAGAAATCAAATTCTTTTTTCGGCCAAGAAACCACGGAAAGAAGTTCTTTTTGACGATATTGTTATGCGATCGTTTACTTGGTGTATAACTAGGAGCAAAAATACATTTAGATGGGATAGCTGGCTTCAGCATCCTTATTTACTTTTTTGTAATTTTTTAGCTTCTTGCTAGTGGTTTTTTAATAAAGTTGCTGTTAAAAAAAAACTAATTAATTTGAGTTTATCCACAAGATATCATGGTCTTATTTATCATTACCTCAAACCATCACTTTGAACCACTACCACAGTAGTAAAATCCTTAATGTTAAGACATTAGTTATCTATAATTATAGTTTGTAAGTATTTCATATTAGATTAGTCGATCAAAAGGTCAAACAACTTACTTGAAAAACTATGTTTATACCGTCGACTTGATGTGTTATTCGATAAAATCATGGTTTAGAAATTGATGACACGTATAATTGAATATCTATAAACTGAAAAATATAACATATGCATCAAGAAATATTCAAGGTGAAGAGAGTGAATGGAGATGACTAACATTACAAACTTCCATAATCTGGAACAAAATTGTTCAAAAAACATTTAGAATATAATAACGGTTTCGTTCGCAGATATGGATACTCATATAATTGAACTTAAGGTTGTCAATATCATAATAAAACACCAATGAGCTCATACATAATGGACAAAAACCATAAAAAACTGAATGGTAAAAACTGCACCACCGCAAAAACCGTGGTTCGGTTTAAAAAAATGAAAAACCGCATTTTGCGGTGCGGTTGCGTTTTTACCCGTAAAACCGCACCACAAAAATCGCATCACACCGCACCGTATATTTATTTTTTATATTTGATAAAATCATGGTTTAGAAATTGATGACACGTATAATTGAATATCTATAAACTGAAAAATATAACATATGCATCAAGAAATATTCAAGGTGAAGAGAGTGAATGGAGATGACTTACATTACAAACTTCCATAATCTGGAACAAAATTGTTCAACCATTTGAATATAATAATGGTTCGTCCAAATGGATAATCATATATTTGAACTTCAGGGGTTTCTATATCATATGTAAAACACAAAGGCTCTTCATAATAGGAGAATTCTAAGAATCGTTTAGATTTGCAATCTTAACTTTCGTAATTTTGCCTTTCGTTGAAAAATTATTAGCAATCTTCTTGTTTTTAAAGGGATTCTTTCAACGTTTACCAGCAAGACTTGTAACATGTTACGTTAAGCATCGGTTAGAAGAAATGACTCTCCTCTATGGAAAAAAATATACTTCAAAAGAATTTAACATTTATATGGAAAAAAAAGTGTCTCAATGATATCCCATGTTGTGTGAAAAAAGTGTCTCAATGATACTTTATGTTGTGTGAGAAACTCTCTAACCAAATGGTTGCGAGTTCAAGCCCTACTTATGACATGTGAGATAGATTTGTAGGTTAAGTCCTGCTTAGGACATGTGAGATAGATTAGCGGGTTAAGTGAAAACGCGTGAATTTCAGACAAACTTAATTTAGATATATTCAATGGAAAAGCGTGTGCATATATGGAACAGGCAAACAATAAATACAAAAGAAATCTGTGATACTTGGTAATAAAAATGATCAAAACTATAATAGGCCAGTATAGATCACTTGCAAAATATAAATGAAACTCAAACTGAAGCTCATGCTGCATGTTAACGTTGAAGACAACCAAAATAGATCGTGTTTAAGTTTTTAGAGGACACAGGGAAATTGGTGCCACATAATGAACATATCAAACTGCAAATTCGAATTCAGCCTTCTTAATTATTTAATAAGGTTAGAGCAATTTAAGAAGTTTCTCAACTCCTATGTAACCTATCTAATCTATAATTAGTACTAACAACTAAACTAAGTGTTTGGGTCAATAACATGTACTAAAAATAGTGAGTTGAGGGGTCGACAAACCTACCTGACGCCACCCGTACTTATTTTAAACAATTACCAAACATGTCTGATCCCTCCCCTGTTTTGCCATCTATAGGTAATTTCTTAAGGTCACATGGGTTGAAGTCAAGCAACAATCTCATAGCAGAATTAGTTATTACTCATTTGAATGGTGTACATGCAATAAAATTAGGAGTTACTCTGGTATGTAAAGTAGGAAAGCCACCTGAATCGTATGTCAAACGCAACGCCATGCTTTCCGTGAGAATACAGGTGCCATCATCTCAACAATGAAATGTGTTCATGTAAATAATGTAAATGGTCCTTATTCATATATAGAATAAAACTTCTTTAAACACAGCGTTGGATGTAGAGTTTGTGTATTCGCCTTCTTTGTCACAAATGTGACACCCGTGATTTGGACAGGTTAGCTTTACCTTTAGATATGGCTATGTGTTCATTTTATGGGATTAATTGGTGTGCTATGTGATTATTATGTGTGCTAAGTGCTTTTAGTATGTGCTTAAGATCATTTTGAGTTATATGGGCATCTCATTTTGATCATGTTGTGGGAAGTGAGTTTCATAGTCCCTCTTTTTACATTGCTTTTAAAATTGGGATGGAAATGATGCTTATGGTTTAAAAAGGGTTTTGATTGTTGTGATTATGTGGTTAATTGTGTATGGCCAATGTGTGACTGTTGTATGACTTTATGTTACATGATTATTGTGGTATTACTTGCATGTACTATGTTTGACATGTCAAGTGTTAGTGATTTGGGATCGGATGAGTACGCCTACTCAATGATAGTGATTTAGGATCAGATGAGTACGCCTACTCAATGATAGTGTTGGTCCAGGCCTAAGTATAAGTTCCAGCTGGTAGACTTTTAGGTACGTAAGTGGATATTTGGGATCAGATGGGTACGCTTACCCAGTGTGTTTGTTGGTTTGAATATGATGATGTGGGTTGCATGATAGCATAAGTTCTTGATAGTTCATAATTGTCATGCATTGTTTTTTTTAATAGTCATAATAATTGATTTAAAGATTGTATTGTGTGTCTTAAACCTATGACTCTCACCAACCGTTGTGTTGACGTTTTAAGTATCATTTTTAGGTGAGCATCATGAGGATGTTAAGACTAAGAGAAATGGCTAGAGAGACCATAGGCTGCATGTGGAGTTGAACCTCCTAGTTTGTGTTTTGCATTGATTGGATTATTGAATATTTTAGTTTGAATTGTTTAGATGGATTTTAAAGTTTTGAAATGTCTTGATATTGGTGAGAACCCTTTTTTCTTTAATATAAGACGCCTTTGGTTTTATTGTGTTGTTTTGGGTATTTTCATGACACTTTGTGTCTATGCTTTGTTCATTTAATGCATTTTAGTTCCTCTATATAGACGCCATTGTGTTGTGAAGATATCCATTCTCGTTACGCCTTGTGTTTCCGCCTTGGCGAGGTGTGACAACAATAAACAACCTTCAAACCTGACCCATTTCATCCATTTTGCCACCTATAAGTTTTAAAAATGAAATACAAGGAATATGAATTTAGAACAAAAATAACAGGAAAGTTTAATGGGGATACTTAGGAAACCTCTTGTAGGGAACCAAGTTATCAGATTTCCTCTTTACTTTTAAGGAACACATTAACACTGGCATTTTGTAAAGGTTCAATAAAGTCTTTATAAACCTTGTGTTGCCCTTCGATGGCAACTTCCTGGGTAAAAAAAGAAATGAAAACGCGTAATTCTCACAAGTAAAGAGGACCGACTGCAATATAAGATTCTTGAATAGGGTAAAAGCGTAATTTGAAAATTTTGGAAAATGTAGAAATGCGTACTAAATATACCTGATACAGTCTCTTTTTGTTGTTTATGTCTCATGCATTGACAAACCCATAACAACCGTGTGTTGCGAATGTCCTATAGCTGCAAGTTTCAATATATAAGATAATTGATATTTAAAAACTATAGTTTTTTCAAGTAAAAGAAGTAAAAAAAATAAAAAGTGCAAGAATCTAAAATCACACGTCTAGAACTTTTCTGTTTAAAATCGATGTGGGGAAACTTTTCATTTGATTACGCTTGTAGTATGGCTAGAGGTTTTTCGGGTGGTTTAATCTCTTTATGGGATCCGGCTTCGTTTGTAAAACAAGAGATATGGTGTGATGAAAACTACATTATTGTTCAAGGCAACTGGGTAAATGCATCAGAAACTTATTATATGGTAAATGTGTATGGTCCACAAGATTCAGTGGCAAAAAATACATTGTGGAACAAGCTTCTTTATTTTATCAAGAATCATAGCGGCAGGTATGTTGTTTTTGGCGATTTAAATGTAGTCCGGAATGAAAAGAGCGATTTGGTTCTGTGTTTTCTAGCATGGAAGCGCAATCTTTTAGTGAGTTTATTAACGATTCGAGTTTATTGGAATTGCAAATGGGGGGGGGCAAACATTTACATGGATGAATAAAGGAGGTACAAAAATGAGTAAGCTTGATCGCTTTTTGATATCAGAAGGTATGTTAGATGATAATAACGATTTGAAGGCTTTAGTCTTGGACCGGTTATGGTCCGACCATAATCCAATATTGTTGCACTCTTTAAAGACAAATTACGGTCCAATCCTGTTTAAATTCTTCTCCTCGTGGTTACAAAGGAAAGGACTTGATGAGGTGATCAAAAATGCCTATGAAGACTGTTCAAATGATAGAGTAGGCCATGCTGTGTTTTTGCATGATAAGCTAAAATTCATAAAAAACCAGCTCAAAAGTTTGCATGCTGAAAATAATATGGTTGATGTGTCTCGTAAACGTGATCTAACCAGCAAGCTGGGAGACCTTGAATTAAAAATAGACTCAACAGGAGCTTCGGAAGAAGAAAAAGAGAAGCGAATTCAGATTCTTCAGCAACTTAACGATATTAATCGATTTGAATCTTTGGATTTGGCTCAAAAGGCTCGGCTTAAATAGGACGTGGAAGGCGACGAGAATACTAAGTTCTTCCATGGTCTGCTCAAAAAAAAGAGAAACAAACAATCTGTTCAGGGAGTCATGATAAATGGTGAATGGATATTAAACCCGGCTAATGTCAAAGAGGCATTTCTTCAGTACTATAAAGATAAGTTTCAAGCATATGTTCCTCAGGTAAACTATACTTCTCATTCGTCTTTTGCATCTCTAAGTATGGCAGAGAGGATTGATCTCGAGAAATCGGTTTCGAGTGTCGAAATTAGAAAGGCGGTTTGGGATTGTGGCAGCGACAAATCCCCGGGTCCGGATGGATTTACCTTTCTTTTCCTGAAACGATATTGGGATATTTTTAAAAGTGATGTGGAGTTTTTTGTCTCGGAATTTTTTTCATCTTCAAAAATGCCACCTGGTACTAATTCCTCTTTTATAACACTTATCCCCAAGGTATGTAATCCGTCTTCTGTAAAAGATTATCGTCCTATATCTTTAATTGGCTTACATTACAAGATCATTGCAAAAAATCTTGCAAATCGGCTTGCCTCTGTGATCGGTAATCTGGTATGTCAAGAACAATCGTCGTTTATTTCGGGTCGACAAATCCTTGATGGGCCATTGATGTTAAGTGAGACGATTGATTGGTTTAAACAACGCAAAAAGAAATTTATGATCTTTAAAGTCGATTTCGAAAAGGCATACGACTCTGTAAACTAGAAGTACTTGGATTATATTCTTCTGCAATGTGGGTTTGGCGAAAAGTGGCGTAGTTGGATTTCCGAGTGCTTAAAATCTGCTAGGACGTCGATTCTTATAAACGGTAGTCCAACATCAGAATTCTCTCTAATAAGAGGTCTTCGACAAGGAGATCCATTGTCTCCCTTCCTCTTCATCCTTATTATGGAGGGTCTTCACATCGCTCTAAAAGACGCCTTGTATATTAATCTAATTCGTGGGGTTCAAGTTGGTAATCCAAGTATTCGGGTCTCTCACTTTTTCTATGTTGATGACGTTGTGTTAGTGACTGAGTGGAACCAGGTTCAAATGGATAATATTCTTTGTGATCTTAATGTTTTCTTCTTGGCATCTACGCATTAATATCAATAAATCAAACGTATATGGTATCGGGGTTTCGAATGAAGAAGTTGAGGATATGGCTCGGTTAACTTGGTTGCAGGTCGGGATCCCTTCCATTCACATATCTTGGTCTTCTAATTGGATCTAATATGAGTCGCTTAACTCACTGGCAAGGATTCATTGATAAATTCAATTCCAAATTATCGAAATGGAAAGTAAAATTACTTTTAATAGGAGGCCGATCAACTCTTGTTAAGGCGGTTTTGGGGAGCGTCGGGATTTATTATATGTCATTTTTTAAAGTCCCTGAGAGCACCCTTTCTAATATTGAAAGGTTACGAGCCAAGTTTTTTTGGGGTGGGGAACCAGACTCGAAATTGTTGATTTGGATCAAGTGGGAAAATGTGTTAGCTTCTCTAAAAAAGGGAGGGTTGGGCATCGGAAGCTTGAAGGCTTTCAACCTTGCTCTTCTCCAAAAATGGCGATGGAGATTGGTTGCTAACCGGAATTCGTTATGGGCTCAAGTTATCAAAGCAATACATGGGGAGGAAGCTGGATTTAATCAAAATAGATGTAAGAGTAATGGTGTTTGGTCAAAAATTGTTGGCTCCATTAATCATCTTCATTCAAGTGGCATTGTCCCGAAACACACCTTGCATTATAAATTGGGTTGTGGTACGAAGGTTCGGTTTTGGAAGGACAACTGGAGTGGTGATACTCCATTGGCTCAACGTTATAACAGATTATTTAGATTGGATCCTGAACCTAATTGCATGGTTAGTGATCGGTATGTAAATGGTGAATGGAACTTGAAATGGATTAGACCAATTATTTATGGCCGGAATCTTGATTATCTTGCTTGTTTGACGAGCGAGTTGGAGCAGGTAATAAGTTTTGAAGGCCAAGATGAGCTGCGTTGGAGCCTTGGATGTGATGGTACGTTTACGGTTAAAGACACGAGACACCACATTGACGATATCATTCTTCCGACACTCGAGACTTCTACTATCTGGTGCAAAAATATTCCTAGAAAAGTAAACATTTTTCTATGGAGAGTCAGGTTGGATCGTCTCCCCCTCCGCTTAAATCTTTCAAAACGAGGTCTAGATATTCAATCTATAACGTGCCCTTTATGCTCGAATGGTGTGGAATCAAATGATCATTTGTTTTTTATGTGTGAAGTGGCATCAAGTATTAGGCGGTTAATCGAGACCTGGTGTGACTTGCAGTTCCCGAACCTTGTTTTGTCGTCAGATTGGAAAACTTGGATAGATAATTTGCGGGTCTCAAAGGATAAGAAAAATCGTATCCAGGTGATTATGGCAGCCACTTGGTGGAATCTTTGGAAATTTCGAAATTCAATTACATTCAATTCTCAAAATCTGAGAAAATGCGACTTGTTTGATAGCATTAGACTTAGTTCGTTTTCTTGGTTAAAAAGTAGAAATTCTATATGTTTAGCTTGGCATGATTGGCTAAAAACTCCATTGTAGTTTCTCTAGCTTCTTGCTAGTTTGTCTATTTTTTAATACATGCTTGCTGTTCAAAAAAAAAAGTGCATAAAAGTAGCAGCCTTTGTGCAAGTATGCATCAGTTTCACATGTAAAAAAATGATTCTACGGCCTAAGGTATGTTAATTTCAGAAAATCATTTTTGTTAACTACCGTAGACAATGTCTCTTCGTGCCTCTGGTTTCGGTGACACTTGAATGCATATCTGAAGAAGTATTAAGGCATTAGAATATAAAAAGTGGCTAAAACACAGCATTGTTCATGAACTATCATGATAAAATAGGGGTCACAATGTTATTTTAACATGGGGAACCACTTTGCCAGAATCACATTAGCAATTAGCCAAACAATATGGTGAGTTTAACTGATAAAATATTATTAGAATGCGATTTAAATGAAGAGATTGACTAACAATTAGCAGAGCCCAACCTTTTTCGGTGGGATCACAATAAACCTATCTTCTTTGGTTTAATTTCAGAAAAGCTTATTGTGAGAGTCAAGTTTGAAAATTTACTTTTGGGGTGACATACATGTTACTCTTGGCGTAACATACATGTTTTCGTTCATATAAATATGTTTATATATGCATACATACATGAATCACCTCTTAGTAGACCAAAATTATAACTTTGACATCAGTAATTGAATGATAAATTTTATGTGTAGATTATATACTTTA